>JAOUZG010040071.1:1874395-1886070 GCA_026289955.1 Argiope argentata | reverse complement strand
TATATATATTTATATATATATATATTTATTTTAATTTTTAATTCTTAAATTTTAAAAACTATTTTTTTAATAAAAATTCTAAAATTTCCAAACACGAAGAAGAAATTACTTTAAAATAATATTTTTAAAGAAAATATTACTGTTTTCATTCTAATAAAAAACAAGCTGGTTAAATATACGGATTTTATAAAAAGAGGGAAAAATTAAAAATATGTTCGAAATAAATAAAAACAGGCAATATTACTTACAATGTATTTGAGCCTTCATGATATGCTGCTATTTTAATCACGTCAAATTTGCCTTCTGTTAGAAACTCCACCAAACGAGTCTAAAAGATGAGAGAAAGACACGTAAATAAATTTTTTAAATGAATAAAAATAAATGAATAATGAATAAAATAATAAATTGTATTCTCTTCAAGAAGGGGATTTTGTTCAATTCTCTTTTTTTCGATATTATATATTTTTTTCAATACTAATATTGTTTTATTAAATAACTGAAGATTTCTTTAAAAAAAATTTCAAATAATTTCTCAGCAATTCAAACTAGAATGTGGAAATAAAATTATTTTTTTCTATTCTAATTCCTTATTTTGAATTTATTATATATGTTTAAATAACTATTTAATGAGGCAAGAATTTTTTGTTGATTTTATTAAACTGAACTTATTTTAATTATGACTTGTCAACGAGATCTGAAAAAGGATATAAAAAGCTATTTATAAACTTAAAGAATTTAAATTCTCTAAATAGATAAGCAGATAAAACTTTTATTAATTTTGATTTACTATTATTATTAATGAAATTCAAAATTATTTTTAATATTTTAAATTGAAATAATTGGTTAATAATTTTAATTATGTAATTTAAACACAAAATGTATCTTTTTTTTGATAAATATCAAAGGTATGGCTTTTATCTTATTTTATGTTGAATCATTAAAACTGTATGCATTATGCATGAAGCCATACACCACTGTATGCATTATGCATGAAACCATATAGAACGGAATGCATTATGCATAAAACTATATTCATTATTTGCGAGACTATATATGTGTAACTATATTATCCATCAAAAGAGTTAAACCATTTGAGTTCGGAAGAATACTTACCTTTACGGCAAGTGAAGCTCAACAGCGCTTCGCCGCACTCAAAAGGTTAAAAATAAAATTGCAATACGTCAGGAATATCGCCATTATTCTCAGTCAATTCAAAATAATAAATATTATTCCGAATATTGTATATATTCAGGTTTGGATATTAAATTATTTGGATATTAAAATATATTAAAATATTATTCCTATAAATTATTTGAAATTTACTATTTAAGAAAAATTACTAGTTTGCTTTAAAGCAACTGTTGACAATGGCAGAGTATTAACATGATATACTATTCATATTGACTAACCTATAAGATCTGATTAGAAGAGATAAAACGCCATTTATAATATTAAAGAATTTTAAGGGATAGATTTATAAAATTTCTTATTGATTTTGGTTAGCTATTTTATAATTAAAATTCAGAATGATTTTTATTGATTTAAATTGAAATAAGTAGTTGATATTTCTAAGAATTAATAATTTAAGCACAGAATTTTTTTAATACGATAAATATCTAATTTATGGTTTCATCTCTTTTTGATTAATCACGTGAGACTATATGGCTTATGTATGCAACCATATAAAACTATATGCATGTAACTATTTGCATTAACTATTAACGACATCAAAGCAAACCGGAAATGAAATTTCAATACTCTGGGAGTATCATGATTGTTCTTAGTTAAATCGAAATAATCAGTGATGATGATAACGTGTCCACTTTACAACGGAAATAGAGGTGCAGTAGTTTCTGAATTAGACCCCTGAGCACCCTAAGGCAGGTCTTACTTTTCACTCTTATGAACATGACACACAGACATTCTCACTTGCATAACTACTTTTTATAAATATACAGATTATGTGTATGTATTTACAGATCTCACAGATAGTACAGATAAGAACAACTATACCCTGGCCGGGAATTGAACCCGAGATGCCCATATCACGATGAAGATGCACTACTTCTATATTAGGACACCAACAGAACTAATAAGTACTATTTTGCATAAGTGATATATTCGGGTTCGGGTACTGAAAATGTTTTTAGTATTCGAATGGATTATTTGTAATGTACAATGTAAGAAAAATTAATAGTATGTTTTAAAGTAGCAGTAAACAATAAAATATTTTACAATTATAAAACTGAGTACTAACATTTAAACTTTATTTCTAAGTTCATTAAAAGTAAAACTCCAACAGAGTATTGAATTATACTTTGAAAAAGTGTTATGCACTAATTTTTAGCAGAGAAGAAACTTAACAATTTACTACGCATATATCAGAAGATAGTTTACCTCGTTATTGGTGACCGCGATGTGCCGATAGTGTCCTGAAATACCCTGCGATAAAGGCAATTTCATGAACCAATTCTTCCCGCTCTGTCCAAACACCAGAGGGTCATACAGGTCGACCCAGCCTTTGCGAGTCGGAGGCCTTTGATCGTATATCTGAAAGAGAAATAATGATCAATTAGTTTGAACGAATGACACTGAATGGACAGTTAAACCCAAAGGATTTTCGATGAGTCCTTATAGGAGCGCACACGTTCAGTAAGATTTTAGCTCAGTTTCTTTTATGTATTATTTCAAACAAATATTAGATTTTTTTTTGTAATTCAATTTCGCTTATATAATTTAGGTATATGTGAAATGATCAAAAGAAAGGATTAAATGGGTCTGAGCAATAGGCTATAACCTTAATTTTATTTAATATTATCCATGAATGCAACTCTTCCTTTGTTTATTCTTTTTCATTAATTCTTTACTTTTTTATTTGATAATTATACCCTTCTTTATGGAGCGTTTGTCATCGTGCATTACACAGTGTATTGTAATTATATTTGACAATTTTATTGCACTAATTTTCTTTTCAATTACCTGAAAATATTACTCTGGCATAATATGAAAATGAGGAGATGGAGTGTATATATATTAAACTGAAATACTTATCCAACAAATCAAAGCCATCTCAATGTCTCGGGAATTCAATTTAGAAAAGCATAGAATCTTACATATATTTAATACACATACTCATGTATAATCTTATTATTAATAATTACCGAAATTCTATAACAATGCTGATTCAATGATTTTTGAAATAGAATGAAAACTATTCCTATTTCAGTGTGCTCACAAAGCTTATAAATTTTCAAAATTAAATAATGATGACAGTAAATAATTTTCAGTAATATTAAATATTTCAAGCCATTTAATCTAAAAGAGAAAAAAAATTATAGCTGTATATCCTACTTTTGGGATAAAATGTGTTCTTTTGAATAAACATACTATTTTTTGTTGAAAAAAAATAATAGTTTAGAATAATAAAAGATCACAAGTGCACTACAAAATATTATGGTTGTTTTCACTTGCAAAATCACGATGAACTAAAGTCTGAATTTAATATACGCGTGCTTATCAGGAGAGAAGTTAAAATAGAAACAGAAAAATTTAAAGTAAAAATAAAATAATCACAGCAAACTAGCAAATAAAGATAATGAATTCAGAAAAAAGTTGCATTACAATTATCACGAGTATAATTACAACAGCTTATCTCGCCCTTACAACAAGAATAAAGAGTTGTATCACTTTATTTAATGATTATATAATTTAAAATGGTGCATCTGTGATTTAAAAAAATTCGCAATTGTATTTAATGATTATATTACATAAAGTCGTATTTAAAGTTTTCAGGAAATATTATTGAAATGTAAGAAAAGAAATTAATATTTTGCATAGCAATCAAACAGCAAAAGATTCTTGCATACTTAACAAGAATAAGAGAGATAAGATTATAAAAATTAATTTCTCAGATTAGGAAATCATAAGGAATTGTTTTTATTTTAAATGAAGAACTTAAGCTTTTCAAGGAAAAAGCTATAAACTATAATTATGAGAATATTAACAATAAATGCATGTTTAAACGAATAATTATAAGAACATAAATTCCCCATGAATGCATTACTCTCTATGTCTTTGCCTTTGTATATGTAATATAAAAATATATATAGTGTTTATCCCATTGTTCTTTTTTCCCACATGGCACATGAAATGAATTTCAACCAGTATTACTAGACACATTACTTAGTTTTGGTTAAAAAGTTTGAAGTACTTAAGGCTTAAATGATGTTGTTATTCTTTCTAAAAAGTATCGACAACATATTGTTCGAATAATGGATTTTTTTAATGAAAATCGTTGAAGCTCTCAAGATTAATCAAGAAATATTGTGGCAGCTAAAGTTGTGCCATATTGCTCCACTGTGTCGAAATTACAATTATTTGATGGCTACTGCGTGTTTTTCACTATACCAAATGTAAGCATCAAAAGGAATTAGAAATTGCAACACTTGAATGTTACAAAATAGAGTGATGAAAAATATTTTCGGCAATTTATAATGCATAAGAATGTGCCTCTAGTTTCACATAATCTTCCCAAAAAAGTCAGTCACTTGCTAATTTTTGGAAGTTTTTATCTTCTGTACATCCCACTACTAACAATAACTAATTCAATTAGACTAATTCCCATTTTATTTTCCTTGTTCAATGCTGAAACATATAAGAGATATGATCGATATAATAGTTATAAAACAACTGAAATATGATTTTTAACCATACTGCCTTTGTGATTTTTTTATGCTGATACTGATTGATTATGAATAGCTACTTATTAAATGTCCAGAACTAAGATTTCATCTAAACAGCATTCTTTATAAGAAATATGATAAATAATTCAAGATAAACATAGACTTTCTATGAACAGTTAAATATTTTTAACCTCAAAGGAATCAGCTCATTTGAATCTTCAGCCTACTTATTGCCTATTTCAGCCTAATGCCTATTTCAGCCTACTTATTGCAGTTTTGAATGCTTAGAATCCAAATTTCTTGTAAAAAATCATTTGAGTACTAAGGAGACGATTATTTATTTTAACTCTTCAAGTTCATAATGTGCAATAAAAAAATTCCAGGCAATTCTTTATATTCACGGATTCATTTATTTCGATACCTGATGAACAATGAAAATAGAGTTTCCCGAAAATCTCAGACTGTGAATTTCGAAAATGGCTGATTCTGATCAACAGATATTGGCATATTTTTACTATTTTGTAGAGATTAGTGTGTAATTTAAACATTTTACATTCCAAAGTTGTATCATCAAATTTTTAAACTATAACAATTAAAAACTCATAATAAGAAAAAATGAACTAAATTTTCACCTACATAAACTTGATATAAAGGTCATTTTACAATATTAAGCTGCACATTGGGCTTGATGTAGGATAATTTTCTGCTACCTTAACGGTTAACACAAAAGTTTAACAAAAATAGTTTTACAATGTAGAGTTCCGCCAATTTTAGTGAAGTGATTTTCAATCGAAAAATCGCCAAATAATGTAGAACTACGCCAAATTTCTTTGGCTATTTTTCGCTGCCTCCCAACTAACGGAAAAGTTCTTGTTGTGAAAGGTACTTAGTTGCATGTTTCTTTAATAATTATTTCAGAGGGAAATGAAATTTAGATACTGTGTTTTGCCATTTAAACTATAAAAATTCCAAATGTATAAAAATTTGATTAAGATAAGGATACTAAAAATTAGGGAAGAAACTTTTTTTCTTTTCTTGACTCAATATTAAGAATTAATTAAATAAGTTCGATGTTCTTTATAACATTTGACCTGAAAATGAAGTTTATATATCATTTTAATTTCATTATGTCAGCAGTCAGAGTAATCTTGATAATAATTTATAGTATAATTTATCCTTTTTAGCAATAATTTGATCATTATTTATTCTTTTTGTAAATATCTGTGCAGACATTCGATATTCTGAATGGGTTTAGTTTTTAATCTTGTTTAGTATTTTTAACCACCGTTTAAAGCAAAACTAGGGTTATTTTTGGAACGAACCTTTTTTTAACCGCGTCAAGGTGACGAGGATGACCCGTGAGCCGAAATCCCCTATCCTAACTTCCACACCAAACCAGTGATAAGACGTTTAATTGAATAAGTTTGGTAATAAATTAAAATTTCACCAGGATAACACGAAAAAATTGACATTTTAATGAAATGCGCAAGTAAAATAATCATATCTTAAATAAAATCATTACCAACATATGGAATATTTATATCTATTTTGAAAAAAAAAAAACAATCAACAGAAGAAGAAACTCTTTTCGAATATAATTGAATCAAATGTTAGGCACAATTCAGTTTTATAGTAGAAACTAATGAAGCATAAAATAAACATTCACTCTTTTTCGAATTTATAACGAATATAAAATCTTATTTATAGAATGTACTTTCATACTTTTCAACTAATGATGCACCTAACCTTCTTTTAGCCTCGTTTCTGAATTGAAAGGGTTTCCGCTCACTGCAAGAAAGAAATTAAGCAATTCCGAGTCAACTTCAGAGGCAAATTGTTCGTTAATCGAAAAGTAGTGAAGCAATAAACCACGGCAGAGGAAATAAATGTCGAAGGAAATCGATTATCGACCCCAGGATAAATTTCAAGGACGATTTACCCGACACATTTCGAATCAGTTCTATCATTCTGTTTTAGGTAAGGAATAACACGGATTATGAAATAATTGTACGGAAAAGATGCTTAAGAAATCATGAAAAACCTTAAGAAGAAAGAAAGAAACACGCGTATAATGAGTTGTCTATGATTTTTGTATAATGCTTTGTATGTTCAAACTTTACATGATAATGATAAAAAAATATCAAAAAAGAATTTTAAAAAATCTGGTAGAAGACTATACAGTGTACTGTATTTTCTAGGTTTATATCCACACAGTTTTTTCAGAAAATAGTATTAAAAACCCTCCAAGGAGGACAAAAGATAAGCAGAAAGATAATTAACCCCCCCCCCCCCCCCCAATGTTACAGTTTGTTGTTGATTGAAAGTAAAGAGTCACGTTTGCTAAATTTGTTTTTTATAATGATTTCCCTTAGGACTTTCCTTCATGTAAAGATTCGCTATGGGTTTTAATAGGGATTTCTCTTAGGGATTTTCAATCTAAGATTTGAAAAAGTCCTGCAGAATTTCAGTAAAAATTATTAATTTAATCATGCCTGATAAAGGTTGCTTATTCCTGTTGCAATAAAAGAAAAAATTATAGATCCTTTATTACATTTTAAGAATTATAGTTATATTATTATTAATGTTGTTGTTACTTATAGCACTTGCCATGGACAAGCCCCGCTGATACATCAGCAGAATTTAAGCCGGAAATATACGTCTCTTGTTTTACAAGTAGCGCCATCTAGGGCCAAGCGTACGACTTAGCTACACAAACGTCACAACCCTTTTTAGGGGGCGGACTACTTTCACACAAATTCATTCCTTCATCTCATATCGTAATTTAGACCTGGAACAGGGAACGATCACCCCTGGCCAAGAACTCCCAGTGATATTACTCTCGATATGGAGGACTTTGCGACCACGAACAGATTTAACGAGCGCCAATCGTCACACACTCGGGGATTCTTTTGGCCAGTGCGCTCAGAACCGTAACCTAAGGAGTACGAGTCCAACCCTCTATCAACCAGGCCATCCCGGCCCATTATTATTAATAAAGGATTGTATTCGTTTCAAATTTTGGATGTAACAGAATCAAAGAAATAATATTAATTACAATAAATATGTGTTATCACCATTTATCGATACATTGCCTTTATGAACAGAATAATATAGAATTTCTTTTCAATAATATAAACAGAAGGATTACAATAAAAATATATTATATATGAAAAAAAAGTAAAATAATGAAAAAATCTAGATCTTTCTTTAGGCTTAAGTAGAAGACAAATTTGGGCATAAAATTTTTAGTACTTAGTTCTGTGTTTCAAGTTAGGTACAGTTATGACTAAACACTCTATGACTATTCACTATGTTTAACAGAGACAGATGTAAATTCCAGGGAAACTTAACTTATTTTATTGAATTATTTCACTGAGCATTTTTTAATAATTTAATTACTTCCAAATAAAAAAGTACCATCAAAAATATAAACACAAATAGCTCACGAATACTTCCAAGCAATTCATTAAATCATGGTACTTTCAGTGCTGAAAAGAGTTTCAAGAAGACCTCTAAATTTTTAAAGAAAATAGTTCAAAAATAAGAAATAAGTAAAATCATTCTAAAGTACTTCAGCATAAATGCTAAAAGAACACCTCTTCCAATTAACAAAATTATATATATATATATATATATATATATATATTTGATCTACAAGTTTATAATTTTATTTAAGAATGAATGATTGCTTGTTATAAGAATATTGTTTATTATGAACTATAAAGGCAAAAATTCAGTTATATACGCTCAAACAAGATTAAGAAAACACATTAATTTTATTTTTGAAAAAAAAAGAACATTGTTTTGACCAAAATAACTCAATTATAAATATATCCCTGATCTATGTTCTAAATTTTGTTCTTAATAAAAATAAATTGATTTTATTTTTTTTTACTATAGTGGGCATTTTAAGCTCAATTTTATACCTTTTCCTTATATTTTAGTCGCCAAGTAAATAGATTCCTAATTCAAGTAGACGATATTCCTTTCTGCGGAGAAAGAAAGCATTACATTTGGAGTTAAACGTGAAAGCACAAGTTTTTCTTCCTTTAACAAGACTGTATATCTCTTATCATTCCACGGAAAATGGAGAACAGTTTCCACTTTTGGGGGAAAGAAAATCTTACCCTAATAGCTCGAAATGGAAAGAAATAGAAAAGTGTTCTGTTGAGGCAGGGATAATTTAATAAGAAAAGTGAGTTACGAGTTAGAATATCGAATCCTATGAAAATAAGATGTTCGCTCTAATTTAATTACAGATGATTTAATATTCTTTGTAAAGGTATTTTTCCATGCGTTTTAACAAATTACATTTTAAGAAATATTAAGTGTCAAATAATTGAAATTCGAATTAAAAAAACCCTTCTAAGGTATAATTCTTTTCCTTAAAATATTGTGGAAAACCGCTTTTTATAGTATCCTTCATAATATTTTAAGATACTTACGTATTAGACCGCCGATCTTTATCGCCAAATTTGAAGGCGTCGCCAATGTGTTGCTAAACCACAATTATTAAAAAAAATGTTCAAATCTGAACTGTTGTTCGCTTTTTTGTTGCTTTTGTTGGCGTCGATGGTTTATCGCCAAATTTCAATCCGTCGTCAATAAGTTACTAAACCGTTGGCGATCGTTGGCGTCGACGGTCTAATACTTAACTTCGTATTTTAAGTGGCCATCTATCAAATAAATTGATTTTCAATCACCATTTACAATTACTAGATTCTTTAATCTCTTAAATCTTGAATATTAAATCTAATATTTCAGAATTAGTATATAGTTATTAATAAAAAATAGCTGAAAGTTATAGTATTATATACAATTATACCATTACAAGCAATTTCGCTCATTGCAAAAGAATTATTTTAAATTTTGATAGATAAATTAGTAATTAATGTTCGTTTTCAAGATGTGATTTTTTTTATTGTTAGGTAACTCTTACTCATAATTTATTTGCACCAAGGTATGTCTTAGATATGAAAATGAGAAGCTCCTGGCATGATGGTTGATTCTAGCCACTGGAGTGGATATAGAAATGGTGGGCACTTTCTGTCTCCTACCAAGCACTGTACATGCTTCCTATAAGGGTCGTGGCCAACAACCTTTAGTTATCAGTCTTAATTCCTGGTAATGCTTTCTCGAAGGTCTTTCAAATTTAGTCGTATGCTTTATAAATATCCTGGAAGGAGTATCCTTGTGTAGTTACTCATAATTTAACATCATCGGTCTTAAGTTAATGAATCTATTTCAGAATTAAGATGCATATTTTAAACATATTTCATGAAATTAGTTCATTTTTGGGATCATTGTACCTATGGTGAGAGGAAAAGAATGAATCTCATTAAACAGCAAAAAGTACATATTATCACTAAGTTTAGGGGACGCTTCATTTTGATGCATTTCGAATTTTATAAAAAATAATTGCAAAACCCTTTTTCTATTTTATTTTATCTCCTGTAATGACTTTTATCCATTGATCTAGGTAAATATATGCTGAAACGTATTTTCTTCAAAGGCGTTGAAATATTGAAATTCTCTTTATGTTATACCTATCTTTATGGATATGCGTCAAATTGGCGCGATGGTTATTTAGACAAAATTTTGAGTAAGCATGCAAACATCATATTAATAATAATAGGGATGTACATATAATACTTCGATCCGTTAACCGATATCGTTATCTCAAATGAAACAAGTGGTTAACAACTGCTGCCGATCAGGAATAATAGAAGGAACAAACGCAGAATGTCAATTGATGTCATTAATTATTAATATTATTGTGAACCTCAATTTTATACTATTTTGACAAAAAAACCTTCTTTATCATCTGATTATGTCTATAAGAGAAAACAAAATTTAAAAAACATAGTTAGTATTTGTTAGGAGTATTCGTTCATGCGTCAAACTGATGCGTGTTCACAGAGATAGGCATAAAAGAAACGTCCGTAAACCTAGTATTAATAAACGTTATAAGATTTGAGTTGTTACAAGTGGCATTTGGAACAATGTGACTTGTGAAGATACCAAATACTTATGAATTATTTGTCATTCTGCAAAATAAAAATAAAAAATTGTTGTAATAACATCAACATCTAGTAAAAAATGGTGAATAAACACATTTAGAAGATACACAACAATCTTAGCCTATCTTCTAAAACTGAATCTAACATTGCAAATCAAATATACCTCTTTGAGAATTTGATGGTTTAAACTTGCTTTCAATGCTCTTCCGAACTTCAGGATACTGATAAAACAATCCTGCAAACAATAGTGATAGAATAGTCCCTTTTTCACCAATTGATAAAATTCGTGTTCCATGATCGAGTTTTTTCGAGAGCCGTTTATTGAAATAAAAGTTGAGGGAGCTTAAAGACCTTCTCAACAGTTCAACCAAAATCATCACGAAACACGTTTGGGATAGATTGGATCACCGATTAGGACTCAGACCAAATCGATGGTCATCAGAAACCTTTCTTCTTCGTGGAAATGGCTGCACTATTCTCAGCTAAAACTTCGAACGCAGTGCAAAAGTGTAGATTTATCAGAAAGATGGCACTTTCGTGTGTTGCCACATTTGAGGAGTAAAGTTTGCGCATAAACCAGACCATCAAGTGATTTTTTTGACATTATATCGATTGTCTTGAGCATGCAATGATATATGAGTAAAAATATTCAGACTTCAGTGTCTATTCTGATATCAGGGATAGTGTAAACATTATATAGAAAAAAATCGGGACAAAATTGTATAAAAATTATATCCAGAAGATTGCTTTTGTAAAAAAGAATGCATTTTTTAAAGTTTTATTTAACATTTAAATCAATTTTCTGTAAAAATGTTATTTAAATAAAAATTATTGCACCGAATTTTTGATTGACTCAAACTTTCATTCACATTTGTTTTGAATTACTAAATTTTCACTTGAAGATTTATTAGCATCAGCTATCATTACACTTATTATACCATTTATTAGCATCAGCTATCATTACACTTATTAT
>JAOUZG010040071.1:1855685-1868114 GCA_026289955.1 Argiope argentata | reverse complement strand
ATTGGTTTCTCTGTTCAAATTAGAACAAAAAATATGAAAACTCAAAAAATAGACATTTACAAAGGTTTTTAAACTTTTAAAAGTTTTAAAATGTAGAAGAAAGTTTAAAGTTACGTGTGCCCTGTTGAAGTTTCATTTAAAGACATTAGACGCTGTTATGGCAATGAAGAGTTCAATACAGTTTTGATGTGTATATATGTAATAAAATATGTCATTTCTTCAAAACGTTGTTCATAAGAAAATTCCAATCTTGATTTATTTTAATATATTGACGCATTTTTGAAAATGGAACTGTTTCATTTTAATATCTTGACAGCGATAAACAAGGAAAAGCTTTAGGTTGAAATTTTGTAGGGGAATGTGACGGTAATATTGCTATCATTTCATATTTTACGAATTATCTGCACGTCCATTCGATGTTTACTCTTCCAAAGTAAATCATATTTCAAATATTCAGTCAACAAATCGTTCTTGATGTGTGAAATTTAATATATGTTCTGTAATAAGAAATGCTCTGACAAGAAGCAACTTCAGTACCTGATATTAATATTGTTTTGGGAGAACACAGATTCGAAAGCTTGATTTAAATTCATAAGAGAATTATTCATGAGAGGATTTAAAATTATTCTTGCAGTGATTTCTGGTTGAAATAAATTTTGAAGGCTCGCATCATACGTGTTAAAAGTTTTCATACCAACATAAAGTTAGATTTATCTTTTCGGCAGCAAAGGAATAAGCAGATCAATTTGAATCTATTTAATCAAGGATAAGTTACGCACATCAAAATGCCAAACATTGGTTTTCTAGTTATTTTAAGAGTGTTCTATGATGATGAAAGAGCTCAAACTTGACAGCTAATGAGACAGCTATCACTGATTGGTTTGCTTAAGTTTCAAACACTATGTAACTCTTCTTAACTATGCTACTCGTCTAATTAATAGGTCTTGGATATTATGAGGATATTTTGAAAAAAAAAACATAATTATTTCAAAATGACTCTGAAAGAAATGAGAAAATCATATCCAGTTATTTTTTATAATGGATTATTGAATAATTTCCAATTGATTGAAGGAAAAGTCACCCATATAAAACTGTCGGCCGCATACTGTATCAAAATTGACATTGATTATTTCGTTGTTTTAAAAAGATTGCTGTGTGGTGATAAAGGGGCTTAAACTTGACAACAAATCAGACAGCTATCACTGAATGGTTTGCTTAAGTTTCAAACATTATGCTAGAAAATTTTTCTGATTAATAGGATATGGATATTACGAAGATATTTTGAAGGAAAAAAACAATATAATTGTTCAAAAAGGGCTTTAAAACAATTGAAAAATCATATTCAATTGATTTTCATATTTAAATAAGGGATCATATTCAATTGATTAAAGAAAAATTTACGCACATTTAAATGTCAAAATCGGTTTCCTCATTGCTTTAAGAAAATTAATCAAAAAAGGAACTGAAACGACAGCCGATAAGAAAGCTATCACAAGTTGGTTTGCTTTAGTTTCAAGTTTTATTGAACTGTAATAATGGTTTTGATCCATAGGCCTTAGAGATTATAAAGTTATTTTGATTGAAAGAAACGCATATAAGTATTTCAAACATGCAATAAAAGAACTAAAAATTAAATTGGCTGAAATCAATATTGAACGTAAAATGCATCAGCTAAATAAAAACATTAATAATTAGAAAGTTTGTGTAGTATAGAAATTTATTCGTACTTCTTAAAATATTGAATCAATTAATAATTAGAAAGTTTGTGTAGTATAGAAATTTATTTGTACTTCTTAAAATATTGAATGAATTAAAAAAAAGGTTTTGACTTTAATATTACTCCTATTTACAATTTCTGCGGTTAAAGGAATCTCAGGTATAGTTTCCAAGAACACATGTCAAGAATAAATATAGCCCCTTTTCTTAAAATTCTTGTAAATTTAGGCCCAATGAAATTGTAAAAAAAAAATTAAAATTATTAAATTTTATTCATCATTCTTTTGATAACAAAAAATGCTTAAGGCTACCAGGGACCTTTAAAAGGGCTTTTTGCAATACTTTAATTTTTTTAAATTGCTTTTTGATTTTATTAATTAAGTAGTTTTAAGTTATTAAGTTGGTTAATTTTGATTTTTCGCACTCAAACTTCAAGATTAATCCCAACTTTTGTTTCAAAAGGTTTAGAGAAAGTAATAATAAAAATAGGAGTGAACAACTTTTGAGCGCATGGAACATTTTTCATTAGCGTTATTTATCGCTAATATAATATTATATTAACTCCTCTAATTCATAAATAAATTGAAACACAAAATTTTAAAGCATTATGTGATTTCCTATAGTGTTACTCTTAATGACTGTAAAATTTCAAATTGTTGAGGTAAAAATTGCAAAAAATCATTTTAAAGGTCCCTGATTGCCTTAAGCTTCTTTTCCACTCAATAAGCTTCTTTTTATTCAATTTTTTAGACATGGTTTAACCGTTTTCTTGCTATGAACACTCCGATGTTCTTTTTTATTAAGTTGTGCGACATTTATTTAAGCGAATAAAAAATGGAAGTTCCCATTCTCATTTTAAAATAATTAAATACAAGAATTATTATTATCGATTAAAAACAATTTATATTTCGGGACAAAAAAATATTTTTGAAATTTTGTTGGAGAATATCTGCATTTGATTGAGTTCTCGTACTGAGGAAATTCAAGAAATATTTGTTTTATAGTTTATTGTAGTTTTTACATCATTATTTTCACTTTTTAAAGTTTTTAATGACATTTTTAATCACTAATTCATTGCAAAATATCTTCTTCCTTCTGATTAAAATTAAATTATGCTTGTGAGGTATAATACAGATGAGCAGCATCAAATATAGAATTCACTATTCAATAGCAGAAGGAAAGAAAACATATAATACAATGCAGGACACTTTATAACTAGGCATACATTATAGGGCATTTTGTAACTAGACACTTATATTATATAAGGCACTTTGGTAACTAGACAATATAGGTAACTTTACAACAAGGACACTTGTTGCTACACTTATACAATGTACTTTGTAACTAGATGTCACATTGTTATTACTTTGACATATGATATGGCATGAATTAACAGCATCCGTTTTTTTAAAGTAAGAAACGAAAGTATGGATAATAAAAGTTTCAATAAATCAAGCAATTATAAAACTTCATAAGTTATTTAGCAACTAGACTTCAACTACAAATATGAATATATATTAAACTTTCTTTTTAAGGACACATTGTTCTCAAAATAAAATTTATATAACATATATAACGTAACATATATAACATTTATACAGCATATATAACGTGTGGTAAGCATTAAAGATAATTCATTTGAAAATCGAAATTACATTTTATGATATTTAAGGAATTATTTATTTATTGTCTGAAAGAATATCTATTTAAGAGACTTAGAATGGGTTATTTGTGAAAATGATTGTTTTTATCGTATTTTAAATATCTGTTTTAAAATTGTATTACTGTATGAGTAACACTTAATAATTAAATTGAATATATTAATAATAATATAAAAATGTTTCCTTGAATATCTTGAATATTGATTAAATATTAGTGCTTTAAATTACGTAGTTTTATTAATATTTTAATAATATTTTCATTAATATTCTAAATATGTTAAGTATATTAAATATTTTATTTTGCATTTTTAAGAAAAAATTTTCTTAAAATTACAAGGCTATGATTAACATTAATGAGTTTAAGAATCGAAATATCACCATGCCTCTCAAAGAAAGTTATTTTTGTTAGAAAATATCCATTAACTTTAACCCTTCTTTTACTGATGATATTTAAGTGAACCATTTAAACCTGGCTTATAATTTTGTAATGTTTTTTTTTCTAGTGGTTTTCATAAGAACACATATTATTCAGATAGTAAACTGTTAATATAAACTAAAAATAGATTTTAAAAATATTTAATTATTAATTAAATTAATTAAGACATATCTATTTATTTTAAAAAAATCTTGGATTCCGTGGGAGTAGTCTGCAAAGAAACTTAATTACCGGTGCAAAAATAAAGTCGAAAAATTGATAAAATAATTCGGTAAATAAAAAGGTTTAAAGGTTTTCTCTTGAATTGATTTGTTTTGATATTTCTATTATTGCATTGACTATTTTATTATTTATTTTATTAGATTGACTGTTTTATTATTTATTTTATTTATTACATTGACTATTTTATTATTTATTTTATTACATTGACTATTTTATTATTTATTTTATTTCATTGATTTATTTTTTATTATTTATTTCGTTAAATTGACTATTTTATTTATTTATTGCACTGATTTATAAAGTAAAATCAACAATTGTTGATATCTACATTTGATGATTGCAACATGCTGTAAACTAGTTCCATGTAATAGTCGGTGTTGATAATCAACTATAAAGGCCTTGCGTCATAAAATGCTTTGGTCTCCCCGTGATTACCAACAACTTGGAATAATCTTCTCGCCCCGCATAACTTGATCCTCTCGGCCAGTGCCATAAATAAAGAAGCTTAACCAGTCGGAAATTCGGCGAAAACAGAAGCCGGACTCGGGACATAATTCCTCTCCGTATTGCGGTAACCTGCTCCAATAACTCACCATCCTCACGCCCTTCTATTGCAGCACCATTTCTGATAAGCGTCCTTTTTCACCTGCAGTTGTCTCTGCGACGGACAACTTATTAACACCCTCGGCCATAGAGAAGGGGAGGGCCAGAAGGCAGAAGGGATGTATGACGACTTTTATTTATCAAGATTTAGCGCGGTCAATGCACTTGCGACCGCAAAGACCCGGGGAATTGTGGGATTGCTGCTTCCGTTTTGAAATTTAGCTATCGGAACAGTTGGAAGATTCGGAAGAAAGTTTTTTTTTTAAGTGTATATTCTTATGATTTTTGGAAATTTGAATTTAGATCATTGAAGTGCTAAAATTTATAAATTTATTTAGTTCTTCAAACTGTATTTAATGTTGGTTTATAATTTTTTTTTTTGATAATAATCTAATGAATTTGGTTCTGTTTATTTTTCTTATATTGTATAATATATTAAAGATTGACGACTTCTCTTTTAAGATTTTTTGTAATTAATTTACATTGTACTTATCAAGTAAAATCACTTTTATTTTACATTCATTTTGCAAAGAAAATAATAGTATTCAGTTTCCCTAACTAATTTTGTTTCATTAGTATAAATCTAGGCAAGTTTGTATATATCTAGGTATATTAGATGCATTTTTCTTTACTTGTGTATATGTAAGCACTGTGTGCTAGAATATTATGCCAACCGTGTTTTATCGAATCATTAAAAAATTTGATGAAAGTACTATTTCAAAATATTATTTTATCATAATGAAGATTCTCTAATGATTATTACTTTTATCTCAAAAACTTGATTTTTATAAATCGATAGAAACAGAAACTATTTTATTATTTTGGCCCGGCCAGCTTAGTAAATACATAACTTACTTTCAGATTTTAAAAGTGCTTTCAAATGACTGCTAACACTTACACAGGCAAAGTATTAATTATAGTAACATTACCTTAGAATTAAGCCTCTATATCGCATTTTATTCAAGGGAAATAATATTCTTTTATAACATAATTTAAAATTATTTATTATAACAATAAAAAATGAAGTCAATATTGTATGCTTACAAAAAAGAAGTCAGTATTCAAATCTTTCTCCATGCCAAGCAATATTAACCACTTGACATACGAATTTATTTAACTTTCTAATTAGATGACACATCTTATTTTGGTCATTTATTATTGATTAGATTTTTTTAATTTATATATGGAGCAAATGGGATATTAAAGCGTTTCGAATTGATTTCTGCGTATTTAATTAAATTTTGTTGCTTAGTTGGAGACTTCAAAATAAAAATTCAGTCATTCGATGCGCGTGTCAGGCACGTCATTGTATGCGAAGTGGTTAATTACTCAAAGCTTCACAACTTTCAGAAAGTCATTTAAAATTTTAATTTTATAGGTAGTCTTAAAATGTTATTTGTATTCATCTTTCACGTCAATCAATTTTTTTTCTAATAGAATACTTGTAAAGTTGCCATTTTTATTTTTTTTAAAAAAACTTCGTATGTGCTTTGTAAATGCAAATCAAAGATGCCTTATAAAAAAGTGCTTGCACTTTTATAAATTATTTATACTTAATATTATAGTTTTATGTATTATCTGTATATATATATAATTTTTTAAAGTATAATAAGCTAATATATTAAATATTAAATTTCACAAAATATTTCCAATGTAATAAAAATTTATTCTTGGAATTGAAAAACTCAAAATGATAGTTTAAGAAAGTACAAAGCACATTTACAACTATCTCTATTAGAAAAAAATATTTATGTCATATCCCCCTTTCAGACCTGGAGCTTGTAATACTTCATACATTCCTTTAATCTGTCTTTGCTATTGAATATATATTTTTATACTCTCTTACTGTGCTATAAAATAAGTGTTTGTAATTCTAATCATCTATATATTTCACTGAATAAGAAAATAGATTTTTAGAAAATAATTTAGAAGGGAAGACATTTAAATGTTCCAATTTTCCTTATATTTCCAATACCAGAATTTTATTTATAGCAGATTATATTATCGTTATAAATTTAATTAAAATTGTATCAGTTTTTAATTATATTTATTGATGATTAAATAATTATTCTTAGTGTTATTTCTGTCATAAATAGTACTGCTACAATATTTATTTCGTTCTCTGAGTTATTTCACGGTTTTTATCAAAATTATGCATTTTCTTCAACTCAGGTTTCGAATCATGAAGAATAGGATTCATCTTCAATGACCTTAGAAGAAACGATAGGTGTTTTTGTGCACTGAAATCTACTGTATTGTCAAATTTGTATTCTTAGAAATCTCGTATTTCTGTTGAAGATCTTTTATAATGTATGGGAACGATGCTTCCAATTGATTTTCGTTATTGATTGTATCCCGGAAGAAACATTTTTTAATATTGTTGTTTGTCTAATCTGATAAACCAGAACACTGTATGAGAAAATGCATACGTTATAAAAATGCAATTAAGTTATTCCAATTTTTTAAAAAATTACTCATTATTGGTAATTTGGTTTATATAGAAACTGTGAAATGGTAAAAATGCATATATTATTTAAAATTTAAAATGCTGATTAGTTTTCTTTAAAAATATACATTTGCATCTGAGAAATAATTGAATAATAATAATTTTAATTTATTAATTTTAGCCATACACATTACGGTTTCATATTGTTACGTCTTCAGCGTAGCAGGTTCAGATTGAATGGACTTTACTTGAGGGCAGCGCAAACAAATTTATTTACAGCTATTTACAGGATAACTTAAAAAAGTAAAACTTCAGATAAACACCATCCAGCAGTCGACAGTCGCTTACAGCGTAAATGCAAGCCTTACGCACAATAAACACAGACTGCCAAACAACTACCGTACAGCACAACAAACAGTAAATCACAGCGAGCTCAATTACACACCGTTAACAGCAAACGTTAGCACAGCTCACTAATAACAAGTGAGAAAAGTAATCCGCTAGTCAAGCGAAACGTTTTCCTTCTGAGAGCAATTGCCGAAACTATGGCTGCCCGTCCCTTATATAGCCGACAGAGCGAGCGTTCCAAAACACGCGAGACTTCATGAATTGTCCAGCGCCTACCAGACTATTCGTTTCGCCAAACCAACCCGGCTTGCACGAAGCTTCTTGTCATACGTCGCCAACTTTGGAGCTCTACCCCTGCGTTCACCCACTTGTAACAATATTTATAGGAGTTTACTAGCGAGAAATACTGGAAGTCCTCGGTTTCTAAATGAAACGGTGTAATAAAGAGACACAATTCCAGAGTTAAATCTTTCTTAGTTTGATAATTAGTTGGTGAAATAAGTATAATAATTATTTTCTTTTTCCATACAGTTGAACTACGAATTTGAAGTCCTTGAATGACAATAGATAAATTATATTCATGTCAGAGATTTTTACACACAATTAGGATAAGAAATTACTGTTGAATTTATCATTACAGACATTTTAGAATGAAAATTGTTTTAAGAAATGAAATAAGAATATGAGAGATATTAAATGCAGCGTATATGTGAGACGTATTAACTGCATTTAATACGATTTATATATTTGTTTTTTGCTTCATTTAAGAAAATAGTTTAAATTTTTAACATTCTTATAACGACATCAAATAATTTTATGAATTATTTTAAATCAATGTTTCTAGCTCTTGATTCTGATTGACTGCAGCCAGCTGATTTTTTGGCATAAATGAGCTGAATTCCATTATTTGTGGATTAGCAGAACATGTCTTCTATTACGTAAATTTCTGAATATTCATTTTTATGCTTTATTCAACTAAATAATGCTTTGAAATTATGAAACATTAAAAAAAACTTATGAAAGAAAATGGCTAACAGATTAAAAGGGAATTTATATTAATGCATTCAAAAATTATTCAAAATTTAAAATAAGAAAAAAAAATTACATTAAATAAATTAATGCATAGTAATTAGCAGCTAAATCAAAAATATTTGAATTTCATTTTTTTCTAATGAGGAAAAATATGGTTCTTTTAATATAAAATTTTAATTAACTTATTTTATTCAAAATAAATAATATTCTCTTTGATAAAATTGAGCTTAAATGCGTTTCGTACTGAATTTATATTTAAAAGATAATAAAACGGATGGAATTTTAGATATTACAATTGAAATGACTATTTAATTACATTTTTAAGATTGAGTTTGGATAGTAGATTGGAAGAGAAAATTATTGAAAGTAAGTAGTCATAGTATTGTGTCCTGTTTTTCGCAATAGTGTAAAGATTAGTAGTTTCTTTTGATGTCATTTATTAAAATTTTCTGATTGCTTTGCCTTGCTTTGCTTTCATATTCCACTTTAAAATTTTGAGTTATTGTTCTCAAAAAGAAACTGCATTGCAAGGGCTCTTATAATTTAAAAAAAAAAAACTTGTCCTGATTTTCTTCTTTGACTTAAGGGGCCATGGTAAAAAAATTAATAAAATATGGCTATTTATTAAAAAAATATTTGAAAGGAAAACATTTTGATTAAAATCTGTTTTAGTTGCAAATTGGAAAAAAATAATAATAAATAAAATATATTAGATAAAGTTTATAAAAACAGCTTTCGTAAACAAATTTTAATTTTTACTAACATTATATTTTTTTAATTGCTCACTATTTTTAAACACTTTTATTTCTTTTTTTTAATGTTGTGATAATAGCTTCCAGCTACAAAATAGCACTACCTGTAGAGATTTTGAACCTGTAGGTATTTAAATATTAAAATAAAATAAAAAGATAAAATAGTATATTTTTACTGATAATACACAGATCAATAAAATTCAAATCATGCAGATATAACTCATTAATATATGAGTGTAAAACATGCTTCGAAATAGATTTTATCGATGTCGGATTAAATTTTTAAAATAATTATTATGAAAAAATAATAAATATAGACTAAAGTTGAAAACATCAGTTTGAAACTAAATTTTAAGTCGGACCATTTTAATATTATTAATTATTTAGTAAAAGCAGCTGAAAAAACAAAAAAAGATTGCGGTATTGGGTACTTACGTATTAGACCGTCTTCACCAACGATCGCCAAAGGTTTAGTGACTTTTTGGCCACAGGTTTAAGTTTGGAGATAAAAAAGAACGGATTACACCATTGCCGAAATGAGACTTGACGGTTTAGCAACTCTTTGGCGATGACTTCAAATTTGTGATGAAGTTGGACGGTTTAATACGGAAGTACCCTGTATTGTTTTATTACAATATGAAGTTATCATTTAACTTTAGGTTACTTTTTCACTACGATGATATGTTAAAAACAAACAGCAAAAATGTGTATAAATTAACTTCCCATTTTGCAAGTAAAGTATTTATGCAAGAAATTATTTTTTAAAAAAAGTTTTATTTTTATTTTTAACTAAAAAGATTTGATAATATTTAAGCTGACACAATAGTAATAGACTCTTGGTTCCTTGAATTTAAGATTGAAATGACAGTACGAAATGAAAATAATATTCCAGAATTCAAAAAAATTCTTTAAAAAATTTAAAACCGAAACCACTACAAGAAGGATATAAATAATTTTGCTTTCTTTATATTTTGCAAATAAATAACTATAATCTTATGACAAAAATTTATTAAGTTTATCTATACGAGCATAAATAATTATTTTTCTTCATTATAAACTTGTTGTGTCTAGAGTATTTATCTAAAATTTAAGTAAAACGATTCCGAAAGTATCCGTTATGCTCTCCGATTTATTTTTCTGAAAAACAACAAATCGTAATCTAGTGGAAAGTAGTGTTGTGACAACGTAAATCCCTTGTGACAAAACTTGCTCTACATTTCATGTTTCTGGTTTTAGATGGCTGTTTACTTTTGATGGAAGCCCGACTTTTTCAAAATTTGCGAGGAGATTCGGAAAGTAATATTCATATATAAAATAGTAGAAAGAAGTATAAAAACAAAAGGAAACAAAGCCTTACGTATGTCTTTGTCAATTTAATATCTGAGCAATTTTTTATCTACTTTTACCTATGAAATATTTACTCTTTTTCCTAAAATAAGGACTAAATGAGAATTTAATATATTCATGTCCACTAAATAGTCTTTTTCAGACCTGATATTTTAAAACAGTGTTTTAAAACAAGAAAGAATACATATAAGTCATGAAAGTCAGTTTATTCAAATAACAGTTTAAAAATAAAATTATTATTATATTGTTTATTCAAAGTTATGTGTAAACATTATTTTTGTATTTTTTGAATAACCATAGCAAATATTGCATTCATGAAGTTAACAATACCAATAATACTAAAAGTAAATTTATTTTTTATTTTTACGATAAAATAATATTTGAAACGTATTGTTTTACGTTGAATTTATATTCAAAGAATTCATGAATTATTTTTCATAATCCATTTTTATATAATGATGATGATGCAAATACTTATATCATTCCAGTGTATCGAATAAAATAACATTCTGTTGAATAGAATGTTGAGTATTAAAATAACAATAATTCCATAGAATTAAATTTATTCTGTAGTTATACTTATAATAATGCTATTTTTTCTCATCTATCGGATATTCACATAATTCTGGATATAAATTATTTTATTTACATTTTTAAGGTATGTATTTTTTTATAATTTCTATTTGTTTTAAGTGTATTAAAAAGGAAATATCAATAACTATATGATAGTTTTAAGCAAAAAGATGTATGAATTTTACCCGTTTTTGCACGTAAATTTTTGATGAATGTTCAGGATATTCTTTTTGTTGGAGAAAAAAAAACCCAGGATTGCTGAAGAATGTCTTAAATGAATTTTTCTATTGGTTAGAATTCTTAAATCTTTCTTAATTGAATGTTTCTTAGTTTACATTTTTAGTTGAAGACATAATAGTATGGAATATAAGAATATTTTTAGCAGCACAATTCGAATCCTGAATGCTTATCCAGATCAAAGTTTAATCCTTTCAAATAGTATTTGCATAATTAAAGTTTCGACTCTGTATAACATGGTTGTTTCTGTGATAATTCATGTAAATGCAGAATTTATTTACCCAATTCAGATACGGAGCCTACTCTCGCAGACAGATATGCCATTAAGGAGAAAAAAGTTTTAATTGAAATAACAATTGTTTAATTTTTTGTACTGAAAAATTGTAGTGAAAAGATGATTTATTTTCTGATAATTTGTATATACAGTGATGATGTTGTTGTTGTTACTAATGGCACTTACCATGGACAAGCCCCCCCGCTGACACAGCAGTAGATTTAAGCTGAAAGGAACGTCTCTTGTTTTTGAAGTAGCGCCAACTAGGGCCAAGAGTACGACTTAGCTACACATTAGCCACATTTGCTTGCACATCCTCCTTTTTTTACAGTGGTGCACAGTCACACATTTCACAGATAGTACACAAAAGAACAACCATGCCCAAACCAAGACTTGAACCCGGGACTCCCAGAACACGAGAAAGACACGCCACTTTTGTGCCAGAAAGCCGGCACAGTGATTATTCTCAAATATTACAATTTTCAACAAAGAAAGAAATCCTTACATGTCTACCAAATACAAACGAATATGAAGGATGGAAGTTATTAGAAAAAAATTATTCTTTACCGTCTCTCTGACTTCTTTCATTTAAACTACATTAAACGAAAATAAATGAATTACTTACCATTTGACAATACCACAGATTTGCAGTGCATTGTGTCACCACGGAATAGTTCTGCGATCGTGCCATCCAAATGACTGCCATACTTCGGTGGTTAATCCATTGTACTGACGTAAAATAGTAGTCCCTGTAAAATACAAAAACTATTTTACAATTTTTT
>JAOUZG010040071.1:1817186-1855675 GCA_026289955.1 Argiope argentata | reverse complement strand
CGTTAGATCAAAACTAGTTATTTCTTCAAATATATTTTTAACTTTTTCCGGTCCATTACAGCTGGTCAGAAACTCTTCCTTCTGTGAATTATGCAAAACTCGCTTAGAGCTTTATCTAAAGATTCACTCAATATCAAACGTTTATGGTAAGTTTAAAAAAATTCAAACAATCTGTCTTCAAAACTAATGACAGTAATTATTTATAATGCTTAAAATGCACAATGTAATTAGCAATCCTCTATATATATTATCAATATTTAAAAGAGTGCCTTTATATACTAAGCATAATGAGGAACTAAGTTCCGTTAAGGAATTATACAGAAAGAAAGAGATTATTAAAAAAGGTTTTTATTTTATAAAGAAATAAAATTCCTAGTTTCCCCCATTGTTCAAAACGTTATCTTAGAAGGATACAAGATTTAGTATGGCACTTGTCTCCGAAATATGCCGCTTGCAATGGCAAAAAACTGAACGAATAATACGAGAAATATGCATTGGTAGTATCTTCATAGACATTGATAGTATCTAATCCTTTTTCTAATGTTCAATCTTTGTAAGCAATCATCATCAGCGACCTGATTCATTTTTTTTTCTTCATCGTGAAATGTTTCACGTTCTTCATTGAAACTTCACTCTCATATCCTTTCTAAGAATCCTTCATCACTGTCTGTGCTTCGACTCCACAAATTTATGTTTGAATTTGAATCGGTTTTGTTTTCCTAGCATTAAGAAATATGTTAACAGTATGAAACTTGTATGCAGGTGCATGTAAATTTTATTTTTTAACTAAGTGCCCAACAGAATTTCAACTTCTTTTTGTCCATGTGTTAGCTAAGTGCCTTGTGAAACACCAGGGAAGCAATGCTTTTCGAACTAAAATTCAAAATTTCTCAATATCCTTCTTAAATTAATTATTAAAGAATCCTCTACATAGAATATCTTAAGAGATCAAATTTGTGATGTCCCTGGGTTTAATTTTTAATTTTTTTATAATTTCTCTGCATTTTTACAAATTACATTTATAACATTTATTTATTTTTAAGCTTGGCTTAAAGGAATATAATCAGTGCTTTTATGAAAATCTTGCTCAAAATTATTAGACCGTTCAAGAAATCATAGTAGCCGACATTTATATTTTGCAAAAACGAAAAGTACTATAAAAGCACAGATCTAATCCCCTCCTTTTTTGAAAAGAATCCTCTTAACTTTCAAAAGCTGAAAATAAATTACGATAGAAAAATGCAATACATTTTTTGATTACTTATTTAAATATTTTAAATCTTTTTGAAGAATTTTTCAAATGGAAACGATTTAACTATTTGTTTAGCTTCCTCAAATACATTTTATATCAGCCATCTTTGACAATCAGCGACTTGTGCAGAATGTTAGTTGCATTTACATTGAATTAACCCTTTTATACAGATCCTAACGTATAAGATTCTACCAAGATATAATAAACATCAACCTGTGTTGTTCAATTGTCTTGCACTTATTCTGTTCGATGTTTATATAAATTGTCATAACGGAGTCAAGTTCAATCATAGTGTTATTAATTAACTGTTTGGATAAGTTGTCTTCTCGCACTGTAATATATATTTCTTATTTCTTGTTTCAATTGCAAATATATTATACAGAATCCTTTTTTACTGCACTTATAAGAATGAAATAAAAAAGACGATTTAAATAGAACAATAGACGATTTTAAAGACCTTTCAACAGGTTCTGATTTCAATTCAATGGTTAAATCTACTGCAAATGATGCAATGAACATATTTTTTTATACGCTGTTATATTGATTGGCTGTAATTAATTTTTTTAAAATTTAAACTGATGTTAAAATATCAGATATATTTTAAAAATTTTTGAAATTGTATTTAAAAGTTCTAAATTTTAACTCATGTTTTAACTCAAAAGAATAGATTGTCAGAACTCATTATTATTATCCAAAGTGTATGAGTCAGAATTGGAAGTTTTAACTCAAACGCTTTATGCTATGCAATTCTAACACTCCTACACATTCACTTTTGTTATAGGTGGGTAGAAGCAATTACAGGAAGTAAAAAAATAATTCAATTTATCACACAAATTTAATTTTCCAGAATTATAGAATTTTAATTTCAAAAAAAGCTAAGAAAACTTCCATGTATTTTAAAATATTACGCACATGAGAAAAAAAAAACTGGTAAGATTTAATGCTGCGTTCCAAATGATAAAAATTTTGGAAAACAAAATTTGAAAATGAAATGATTATATTCCTTTTTTATATGGTTAATTAAACAGATTGAGAAACCACACTTCTTTCATGTTTTTTCCTTGTCTATTTTCAGAAAAATTGTCTTTTTGGAGCGAAAACAATGCTTTACATAAAAATGTTTTGCATATTATATATATATATATATATATATATATATATATGATACAACATATTTTTTCAAAATGGTCTTCTTTTTCCATCTATATGCATTTTTCCACTATCTTAAAAAGTGCGTAGAAAAAAGATAGACAAGAAAAAGAAAAGTTTAAAATCAATGGAAAAGCCTTGTATTATGTGTATAGGACAGAATAAACATACGTATGCAGGTTGTTTTTTAAAAATTTTCTGTGTTATAAGGAGTAGAAAACAATCTTTAATATGTATTTCCCAAAAAGATCTGTATCAGTTTCATAATATTTATTCGTATTAAATATTTTTCTGAAGCATTCATTTTAATATGTAGAATAAAAATGAATGCATATCCTTCTCTTTTCGTAAAAGCATTAAATGTATAGATATAGTTTCATCAAATAATTTTAGTAAACAAATCTTTATTAATATAATGAATATTTTGTAAATTTTTTATACAAATATTAGTAAAAAATCTCACAAGCTTAAATTATTTAGTTTTATAGTTGTTAAAATAATTATTTTCTACAGAAAAAGAGATTCTATTTTCAAAACTTTTACATCAATATATATATACCTCAAATAAATTAAAACTTTGAGAGGTTATGTTGCTTTTGTAGTTACTGTCTATTTGAAATTATTGAAAATATTTTTTTCGTTAATTTATTGCAAGTAGATTTAAATCGGTTCAAAAAATTTCACACAATAGATTTTAATATAGTATTTATTATCCGTATTTTAAGCAAAACAAATGATATAGTCATATTTTACAGGTATTTAATCATTTATATTGTTAAAAAAAAACATATGGGGAATTTAAATTCTGTACTGAAAATTCAAATAATATTCACGCTTATTAAATAAGCAAATGAATATTAATCAGCGTATTTATTAAAATCATAAATGTGCTAATTTGTTTAGTCGTGGTTCAAAAGACGCATGCTCATTTATAATGACGGGTCTATGTTAAGGAAGAAATGAGACAAATTGTTACTTCCGAAAACGAGAAGTTGGTGAAAGTAAGTATTAATACAATTAATTAATTTGGTAACTTTTCCAATAATTTATTTCCACAACAATACAAAAATAAAATTTCTTTTCTCCTATAGAACTCGTAAATTCCTTTTCATATTTTATGCGTATAATCTTAGCTGCTTTCTACTTGCAAACACCATATCATATAAATAACAACTGCTATCATTTTTCAAAATCTCGGATAAATTATCCATTGTATCGAACGTATTTGAAATACAACTACACTTAATTTTACTATATATACTAAACTTTTACTAAATACATGCGTGACATATATATTTTTAAGCAGATTCGAAGAGACGAAATCGGATTGACAGGTTTGAATTTTCAATTTCGTTTTATTTTATTTCGAGAGTCACACATTATGTAAGAGCAGCGCGAACACAAAAAGAGACGATAATTACAAAGGCAAAGAATAAAAAGGAGCATAAAGAGAACGAAATCATTTTAACTAGTCTTATATTCCATGATATTCTCACAACTCTGACACATGCCGAATTTTGGTAGGAATTCTCGCATGTTTTGACATTGGTCTGACCTTGACAAGAGAAAAACAAATATCTTCTAAATGAATCTCTTTACATCATCGATAACTCGTTATTCTTATCTCATAGCGCAGTATCTTTTCAACGCTTCATTGGATTTATTAAATAGAAAAAGTGGAATAGGATCAGGAAATAAGAGAACATTTTAGAATTACTATGGCTAAATAAAGACAAAACTTTGGATATTAGTTGAAATTAAAATTAGAGTTTATATATATATATATATATATATATATATATATATATATATATATATAAAAGAAAGTTTTATTTGTTGTATCCTATAGAAAGCTAAATCCTAAATCATCAAAAACTACTTTAATTTATATTGCTTATTACAAGACTGCAGACTATAGCAAAATATGGCTTAATGCTCTAAGGTGCACTGAATCCAAAATATAATAATATTCCTTGTAACTCATAGCAATCAATAAAAAAACTATAAAAGCTTTAGAATGATTTAAAAGAAGATTTTATATAAATGAATTGAATTCACGAATTTTGTTAACAGAATATTTTCTCCATTTATTACTATACATTTTTTCAACAAAATATCTTACATACACGCATAAATTCTTTACGAAATAATTCATTAAAATGCGATCTAGTAAAAGATTTTAGTAATCACTGAAAGATTTGCTCATTCACATTGAATTAAACTAAACATTTAAACTTACACTAAGCTTAACTCCAAAATGTGTTTCCTTTATTTTTGGAACAACATGTACTATTTATATCTTTGCTAATGCTAGATAATAAAATATTTGTCCTACTAATAAAGGAATGAAATTTTTTGTGTGCTTTTCTTACAATATTAGGAATTACACTTAAAATCGATTGACGTCAAAACGAATTTTTTATTTTTATAAATATTTGTTGAACAATGGATTGGAATCATTTAAAAATCTTTTTCAGAAAAACACATTTGATATAAGCTATTTCAACAACACAAGTAGGAAAACTTTAAAAGATTTTTTAAAGATTCATACAAGAGAAACCATTTTGTCCAGATTATTTAAAATATTCATCCTGTTTTACAAAACTCAGGTACAGCAATGATTAAAGTTCAAATATTAATTGCAAAAGTATTTTGTATTAGTTTTGAAATATGTTACAAAAGTATCAGATGCCGGTTCGATATGCATAATAGTTAAGCAACATAATTAATTTTAAGCTTTTCAATTCTTGAATCCATCCACCGTCTTCAAACAGAAAACAAGAAAGAAATAAGGCAAATAAAGTTCATTTATATAATATAAGGAATATATAAGGAAACATCCATAAGGCATTAATTCAAATTAGGAGAGATCCCAGGATTATATAATTAAGGAAAGCAGTGCAGTATGTTTTGAATTCTGAGAATATCAACAGCAGTTAAAGCGAAAGAGAAAACGTTGCTTGTTCATTGAAAGGTTCTATACACTTTCCTTGTTCCATTATGAGTATACATTTCCTTACTTATTTGTTACCTTTGTCTAACGTCTTCCCAATTCCGTTCCCGTCACGATGAAAAAGAAAGAATAAGCAACTGGATCAAGTTTCTTGAAGATTTGCCAAGAGGAGAAATTGAAATCTATCTATTCATATTATATATATATATATATATATATATATATATATATATATATATATATCTATTTAAGGATTACAGCTGCACTTAATTGAAAACTTCGCTTAACTAATTAATGCAGCAGCAAATTATTATTAGAAATTCTCGGTTATGGGCTTCCACATCCAGTCGGAAAGAATATTTAAAAGATATCAAGGTGTTAGAAACAAGCATCAAACAAAAATTGAGCCGAAAGCTTATTCTTAATCGTAATGGGTGAAATAGGCTTAACCATCATGATGTGATTTTTGTTTATGGAAGCTGATGTTAATTTCTTTCAAGAATACTTTCTCTCCAAAATATATTTACATAATACCTAAATTCAAAAGACATCACTATATTAATAACAACAGTTTCTTTTCTATAAAATGTTTCTTTATTTACATTATTATTTTAAAATTCAATTTGATGTTAAGCTATAATAATCTTACGCTGAAATTCACATTCTTCCATCAAAAAATGCAATCACTTTCGCGAATGTTATATATAACATTGAAATATTGTCTTCCTTAGACATTACTACCTAAGTAGGCATCCACATTTCTACCACAGACAGTTCCATATTGTAATACTAAAAGGTCATTTATTTGTCTAATTTTTAAAACTTGGCAAGAATCGTGGGATTTGTATAACCAGAGCAAATTATATTCAATAAAATAGACCATAGTTGTATGGCCTGTCCATCCTATACGAGAGGTCAAAGTCAAATTGACTCCTTCCTGTATGGGACACACTCGCTACACTAATCGTGATATCATTTTCGGTGAAAAGATAACATTGTCACCGTCAATTTCATGTGTAACATTCCTTTGAGTGTTAAACATATTTTATGTGTATGTCCAGATTTTAATGTTCCTCGTCGTAATTTTTCTACTCGTCATCTCTTAGCTTTCAAAACTTGGCAGGTAGTATATTTATACCATCCAAATAATTAAAAAATTTTAAAAAAACAATTGCCATTTATATTAGTATTTAGTACCTTTCGACTCATCTTTATGCATGACTTTTTACATGGATTAATTGCAATGTTTCTTTTTTCATTTAAATTTCGGTGTTTCATCTAAATTTCCCAACCTTTTTGTACTTTATTTTTGTTTTTTTTCTGCTGTTTCTTTCTGCTATTATGATTTCATATGATTTTTATTTTTATTATCGGCTTTAATTTCGGTACTTACTTATAAGACCGTCCAACTTTATCGCCAAATTTGAAGCCGTCACCAATGAGTTGCTAAACCACCAATTATGGCAATCCGGCAATGGTGTAATCCGTTGATCCTTATTGCCAAATTTCAATCCGTCGCCAATGAGTTACTAAACCATTGGCGAAGACTGTCTAATACGTAAGTAATTTAATTTCTTGCCATTTGCCTGCGAAGTGTGGCCAAATATTTTTGCACCAGAAAATTCTAAACCAATCAACCTAAGTAGGATTTTTGCTTCAGCATTTAATTCGCAGTACATACATTTTTTTTAATTTACACTCCAATAATTTACTATAACTTTTATTATATAATATAAAATATAAAAATATAATATAAAAAATAAAATATAAAATAACTTTCAGATGTGTTGAGTAACGCATTGGATTCTCTTATATACATTTTTCTTCATATTGATCGTTTAATTGAAAGTCAATAATCCGGGGATTAAAATGATAACCAAAGACGTCTTGATTTTATATAAGATTTAGCATTTTAAAATAATCTCTATATTTTACTAAACACTGTCTAATTTTATGCAAATGTTTTAAATGAAATTTTCATGCCTCATCTTTTTTTAAAAAGAGACAGGAATAACAAAATATTATTTACCCCAAAATTTCACTAATTTATTTGTAAGAAGTATATTAAACAAAATAGTTGATTGGAAAAGAGAAATGCCATATGGAAAGATTATAATTATTGCTCGAATAATGCTGATTTATGCTGAAAATTATTTCTAATTTAATGCTTTCAATTAAAAAAAATTAGATAGCATATTTTAAAGCCTTTAGTCAATATTTATAAATTTATGCAAAATAGTTTTTTTATAATATTTATTGGGTATTAGCGTATTATACCGTCTTCGCCAACGATCGCCAACAGTTTAGTAACTTTTTGGCAACGGATTTAAATGTGGCGATAAATATCAGCGGATTACATCATTGCCAGATTGCCATAATTGGTTGTTTAGCAACTCATTGGCGATAGCTTCAAATTTAGCGATAAAGTTGGACGGTATAATACTTAAGTACCATTTATAGTTGATCTAAACACAAAATATAAATATTGATGTATTTAAATTCCTTTTTTGCTCGTATGCTTTATCCTTTCGTAATTCCCTCTTTCATTGTTTTGGTTTTTATTCCTTTTTTTATGAATAAGTAACGATTGTTTCTTATGAAGACAAAAACAAAAATTGAGAAGTTTCCATTTATTCGAAACGGAAAAATAGGACGTTGAAACACAACCCTTTAAATCGATTTAAGCGCTAATAGAAGGGTTGTAATAGAATCCAAGAAAACTTTTGAATCGTTTCGCCAAAGAAAATATCAAAACTGTCATGCGAAAAACTGTTTTGGGTCAGTAGCAGTGAGGGGGGGGAGAGGCTCGGCATGAAGACGAAGAAATAACGTTACTTTTAAAAGGGCACAAACTTCAGTAAATGGATGGTTGCGTCTTATCCAACTCAAAATTAAATAGGAAATGCGTTATAGTACCTGACACAAAAGGATTCAAAAGCTGAGATAGAGACAAAAAGCTAGTCCGAAAAGCAACGGTTTGCCAATGAATTTTAAGTTGATGGATTTACTTCTTGAAGAGGTGCGACAATGCAGATAAAAATGCGAAAAAAAAAGACGAAAAGTCGATTGTTCTTCATGTGTAATGTCAACTAACTTATAGCTAAAAACAGTCTGGATGAAAAAAAGTTTTGGAAAAAATAATGAATTGTTGTTCAAGTTTTCAATAAGATGAATGTTTTAATATTTTAATGATTTAGTAATAATAGAATAGGTTTCTTAAATTATTCTATTAATACTGATTTAATAAAAATATTATATTATTGCTAATTGAAATTAATAATACGAAATCGAAGAAATAATTTAGCTTTTGTTGGTAGCTTTAGTGTGTGTGTGTGTGCGCGTGTGTGTGGAGATAATTTCTTTATTATGAATAGGGGCTTTTAGTTTTATGCCAATATAACCTTCAACTATATACTTCAATGTATATATTTCTTAAGCGTAACGGCTCCACTAGGCTCAGTTCTTAGTAAGCGAGGATATATGACACTGACAAAATTGCTAAAGTATATTTCTGTATTGAGTTCAAAACATAATTTTCATAAAAACAAATACACAAACAAACATAATACACATTATTTTTAAATGCTTTCCCATTCTGGTTGCTTGGTCCATTATTAAATATTTCCTCGCATTAATTTCAGTCATAATTCTATATTTTACACTTTTAAATCTCGGACATTGACTGATTATAAATGTGAATAATTCGAGTTATGCTCTTCTTGAGGAAATGGATTAGAAATCGTAATAGTATTTTATAACTTCTGCGCCCAATTTCGGATTTGATATTTTGCTTTTCTGAGAATTTTTATACGAGGGCATTAACCGTTTAATTGCGGCAGAATACTTACCTTTACAGGAAATAAAGCACAATAATGGTTAATACAAAACAGATTAATCAATGCGCATAAATGAATCGTTTTGAAAATCAGACTTTAACCCTCTCCAACTCAAAGGCCGCACATAACAGAAATGTCATCGGGCAAAGCGACTCCATTGAATCTAGAAGCTCATGCACCACTTATAGGATTGAGGACAATGCTCCAATAGCTCTTTCTTTTTACATCAGATCCAATTTGATATTTTATAACTTTTTTCTCGTTGTTATATAAAAATTTTTAGTTTTTATTATTATAATAGTAATTATTTATTATAATATTTATTATTATATTTATAACAAATTTTATAGTATCTTTGCTATTATCTTATTTACTATTATATATTTATTTTATTTTAGCGCGCAAATCAATGTAAGTAATAAATGTAGTCATAAGAATGAAATTTCATTCCAAATTCCAAGGAATAGAGAAATTTTTTGGTTTTATTTGCATATCCTCAATTAAAAAAACCAAATGTAAAGATAAAGTAAATAAAAGTTCAAAAAATACAGTTTGTTTAACAGAATAAATTGATAAACCACCACAAATTAAAAACAATTAAATCCTATAACGCTTAAGATTTTTTTAAAAAGAATTGAGGGTGGTATTTGTTCGTCTTTATTAAAAAAATACGTGCAGAATAAAATGCTGAAAGATCTTTATTTAATTTTATTCAAACAGATGTAATTATTTTTACATAAAACCAATATAAAAACTTGAACATTTCCCTTTTTAAAAGATTTTATTTTTATGCGTTTTATTTCTGTGCGATAACGATAATTTGGATGAAAAATGTTGCAGTTACCCTTTAATGCGAATCAATTCGAAAAAGATACGGTATAATTAAATAAGGACACTTCTGTAAATGATTATGCCATTCGAAAATGAAAGAAAAATTTATATTCGTGTTTTATTTCAGACGAAAATTAATTAGATTGAAAAATTATCCATTATTGCCACATGTCGGTCTTACATGTTGATTCAGATATTATTCATTGGTAGGTATTTTACTTAAATTACACAGCATCCAAGAAAAGATACAGTTTATTATTTCACAGTAACATGAAGATGTTGAAAAAGATATTAATCTTGATATCTGCTTGAATAATAGCATCAGAAGAATAATGTTTAAGAAGACATTGAATTATAAGGAAACAAAAATTCAAAAAAAGTGAACTTTCAACAATGAAATTTCATTTGTATTAATGTATTAAAATTTAACTAACTCAAATGCTTCATAAAAAAACTCTGAATTTAATATCATTCTGAAAAAAAATTACAAATTATAATTATAAATTTTATTTTCAATTTCTTAAAATGTATTTTTTTTTTCTGAAAAATAATTCATTTTACATTATTTAAAATTTCTAACACATTTTTATATTTTTCTATTCGTTGAAAGTTCGATTTTAGGAACTGTCTATGTCACTCACTATATTTTTATAGTAATTTAGCTTGGTGGCAATATTATAAAGTTTTTCTACCTATAAAAGATTGGCCATCATGAGCAATACTAAACTAGGAAGGACGAATCTTCTTCGGAAATATTCTACAAATATCTTTAAAAGATGGATAAGCATAAATGAAGTAAGATATAATGCTTTGATCATGCTATATGAGAAATTTGCTTATTTCATGCATTTTGTTGTTGTTACTTATGGCATTTGCCATGGAAAAGCCCGGTTGATACATCAGCAGATTTTAAGCCGAAGATATGCGTCTTTTGTTTCAAGTATTACCAACTAGGGCCAAGAGTACGACTTTAGCTACACACTCATCACGTTCGCTTGCACATCCTCTTTTTACAGGTGGGGGGGCACAGTCACTCATCTTACAGATTGCACACAGAACAACCATGCCCAAACCTGTGACTCCCAGAACACGAGGAAGAATTAACAGGGACATTGCTTTATGAAATGAATATCTGCTTCTGGGAAAACCACCCAAAACATGATTTTTAATTATTTGAAGGAATATCGTTGATAGTTCTTGTTTAGAACGTTATATTTTATATTTTTATCATTTTCACAATAATCAGATAATTGAATTTTAACTGCACAAATAAATTTTTTAAATAAAAGTGTGAAGACAGGCAAGTATAATAAATATAACTATTAGCACACAATATAAAACTTCGATACAAATCCAAATTTTAACCTCTTGTCTCCTTTCATAATTAAAAGCCATCAGATCACCGTCGTTACCCAATTTCACAATTGAAATAGCATAAGTGGCATGAAAAATGGCAAAATAATCTAGAATACAGAAATATCCATATTTTTTTTACGAAGATACTTCATTATAAATCTGTCCCTTTCGATTTGCATTTGCTATGAAATCCGGAAGTAAATTAAGTAATTTTACAGAAATAACGTAACTGTAATCCAGAAGCAATGCAAAGTGAGTAACAATAGTAATTCGGAAGTAACGTAACGAAAGTAACAGAATAATAATCCGGAAGTAACATAAATATTCCTAAACTTTTTAGGATTGCTTTTCTTATTGCCCTTTCTACGAAATCCGGAAGTAGAATATCCGAAAACATTTAATGAAATATCATGGTGCATTTATTTATCGAGATGAATAATTAAAGTTGTTGAAACAATCTGCTGAATTCCAAAAAATTAGCTTAAGTAAAAGTAGTAGATTTTAAGTTCCTATTCTCACAAACTTTCATCGGCTATTCGAATTTAAATCCAAAACTTTTCAAATCGAAACATGAATTCCGCGATCTGTTTTATTGATTCACAGTTTTAAATGCAGCAGTTTCTTGGAATTCAAAATTTTGGGAAATGGATAATCGTTCTTAGGATATGAGAAGCTACTAATGAAAATCTAGATTATTATCTGAATTAATTATTTTAATATTTAATGCACAATTTGCATTTAACAAAGGTCATCCGAGTTTTCACCAGAACAAGTAATGTAAAAAAAAAATAAGTCTATTCCAACTTATATCAACAAAGAATTTTTTTATTTTAGCTACTTTTTATTAAATAATTGCAATTAACAATTAATTTATCAAAAAAGTTATTGATTTTCGCAAGAATTGAATTCATATTTTTCGCCTTCAGGTAAAAATACTTAATTTTTTGCATTTTACCGATCGAGCTAGTGCCTGTTGATTTTAATTTTAACTACAAATTGCTAAAAATCAATTTAAAGTATTAAAAATTAATTAAATTTAATTGATGAATCAACATTTGAAAAATATTTATGAGCATCGAGTGTCATCTACTACAAGTTTAAGAAAAATATGTGAAGAGTGGATAAATAAAAAAAAATTATAAACGATTGAAAAGTTGAACAAGATATATACAGGGAGAGGTGTGTGAACTAATAAAAGGAAGAATGGGAAAAGTGAACTTGCTTGAATATCTGTGTCATGTTCTGCTTAATAGCTAACGAATATTAAATTTAAACTATGTAATTTTTCAGTGAATTCTTCAAGAAATGGAAAATTTTATTTAGAAATGTTGATGTAGACAGCTTAATTTCAAATACTAATTTAATTATAATAAATAAAATATTAGTACATACGTTTCATTAAATTCCATACAACAAGTTTCAATTTAAATTTTTTTTCAAAATTTCATTTTAAATGTAACCTTTATTAACGCAGGTTGGCTTTTCTAAAGATGCATTTTTTAAATTTTTGTGTCCAGAAACTTAAATGAATATTAAATTTTCTAAATTTATATGGCCAATTACTATAAAATAAAATAAATTAATTTGTTTCATAATTTCGACATTTACAAAACATTCAACTGATAATTTATAAAATTTTATCATTATACTTTTGAAAGTTATCGGTAGCAAAAAATAATTCTATTCAAACTCTAATGTATGTATCTTATGTATTTTAGATAAAAATTATAATTTTTGAAGTTATTTCAATTAATATGATTCTTTGCGATTCATTTTAATATAAACATGAAATTTTGTCTAGTTAATTGAAATTTAGCTTGATTCATATTCAGAAAGAAATGTGAGGATTTTAACTGGGCTTATTTCCTTAAAGATTGAGAAGTATTACGAATAATTTTGATTCATAAATATGGCTATCGGTATACTACAGATTTATTTTAAGACTAGTTAAATTACGAAATTCTTATTCAATTTTCTTCCAAAATTAAATCTATTTGCAATTTTTAGTGCCTGGGGAAATATCCAATCACCACATCTATTACATTATATCTAAAGTATTAGAGAAAAAAAACAGATCACTTTAATGCTCAGTAATCTGATGGATGGATTCAAATATTTTTTTCTCATTTTTTATAAATGTTCTCTTATTTTATATATAATACTTAAACGCAATATTATTGAAAATCAGTTAGATTCATTGAGTTCCATCTATATCTATGGAAATATATTCAATCTTTTTATAAAAAATTCAGTAATTATTTCATATTATATATATATATATATATATATATATATATATATATATATATATATATATATATATATAATGTTAAAGTAAAAAACAGAAATATCCCAGTTCTGCAAGCTAAATCTCAAAAAGTATTACAGAAATATAATTTTAAAAAAGGCTAAAATACAGCATTTTTGAAGTTCATATATAATAGTTGAATACATATATGCACTTCTTAGTCATATTTAATCCCTGAAAGCTTTTTCAAGGATTAAAATACTTTTAAGGATCTACAAAATAGATAAAATATTTTTTAAAAAATTTTTAGCTTTTTCTCTACTATAACTACTATGAAGAGGATTGAGTAATAATTTATATACTTTATGTATTTATTTTTAATCCTTTTTTAATATCCTATAATTTGTGTGCACAAAGATCCAGGCTTGTTTTGATGGAGAAAAAAAAGGCCTTTCTATTTTTTGTAGAAACGTTTTGTTAATTATTTTAAAAAATTATAATGGGAGCATGAATTAAAAAAAAATAAAATATTATTTATTTTATGTTTAATCTGTTTTAAAAGGGCATAAAAATAGTATATCAAATTATATAATAATGATATATTAAAAAATGATAAATCAAATTATATAATCATGATGTGTCAAATAAGGTTTTATAAAATGTGGTTTTTTAAAAAGCTTAGACGACATAACTTTAAAAGTCACTTAAAAATTTGAACTTTTAAAAAAGTCAATTAAATTTATTCATGGTTTTAAGAGACAATTCAAACCCTGAATATTTGAAAAATTACAATTTTCATGGAATCTGATCCACACGTTTTTTTTTTTTTTTTTTTTTTTTTTTAAATTTTTTTTAAATTTTAAAAGAATTTTTTTTTTTTTTTTTTTTTTTTTTTTTGAAAATTTGTCCTAAGTCTCAAAATCATTAGTAGATTGTTATTTTATTTTCACGATAAAAGTTTGCCATTTCTTTTTTATAAATATTATTACCTGCAAATATTTAAAATTTCGCTCATTTGAAATAAAATATTACCAAAAAACTTTATGATGGCAGCAAGAAAAAAAATTAATGAGTAATTTTTAAAAGAGAGCCTAACTATTTAATAGAGCATTTTTATTAGCAATAAAATACAGAAGTTTAGAATTAACGAATTAAACGAATTTTTTAAACAAAAATTTTAATAAAATTTCTATTATAGATTATTTTATGAAAACAATTTCTGTTTATTGCGAAACTATGCTGGAACAAATTCGAATATGGAAAAATAATATGACATCGGAATGTAAAGCAGCACCATTAGAAAATTGATCAAACAAAAAGAGCAACAAAATAAGTTCATTTCTGATGATTTTCTTGTCATAACCATGATAATTGCATTCATATTTTTCCATAGATAAATTATTTACAAACATGTCTAATGGCTTTTATAGCTAATCTTATACTATCTCTTCGCACATGAAACTACTCGATTTTTTTTACTAAAGAAAAAAACAGACGAAATTCTAAAGACTTACAGGCTGAAAAAAAGTAAAATTTTATATCATAATAGGTTAAAAACAACGCTCTCATTTTGTTGGTGAAATTCTTATTTTGATCGGCTATTTTGCAAATTCATTCATTAAAAAATATTGGTAATTTATCTATAGTCTACATTCAGTACGATGCATTTCAATATTGTGTTGAAAATACAGCCAATTGCCCCTTGTTTTTATCACCACTTTTTAAATCATAGAATAAGCAAAATTTACTACTCCTAAAGCTAATAGACAAAAACAATTATGCGCAAATATATCGAAGTCTAATAAAGATCTTGCAAGAATAAATTGGGCGTTTGTCATAGGTTTTATGACCCTAGTATCACACAAATATTGCACAATATTAATCAATATTCGCACTATTGTTTAATATGATTTAATAACGCATAATATTGTACAATATTATGCCATGATTCGTAGTCTGAAACTTCGAATCTCTTTAATGAAGAAGTGAGTAATATTGCGAATTAAAAAAATTGTGGGCAGGTTGTTAAAGGAATATCAAAACTTTTAAATCGTCTTAAAATTATGAGTTTTCGTGTAACAACTCGTAATTGTGTAGCTTTGTAATTGTGCAACTCACCACACGTGAACAAGTTGGTCCTGAACTTCCCTCGGAGGTTTCACGTCTCTGTGGATTATCCTGCTCGGACTTCGGACATCTACAACCCACAACACAGCGGTCGGATTCTCGTGTCCAGCCTGCAAGGAAAAAGTACAAAATCCTTTAGGCCAAGTCATATGCCTTAAATAAAAAAAAAACCTTATAATGTAGCTGTTTATCCTATAGCCGATGAATTTTGGTCTATTGGAGGACTATTGCCATTTAGCGTAGAAAATGTTTAACTAAGAAAGTTATGATATAAGAACAATATTAAATATACGTCATGATGGGAGAAATAGTTTTATTATAATTTTTAGCTGGTAGAGGGTAATCCTGCCTTTTGAATTTGTGTAAAGACATGACATTTCATCTACAATGGAATTCAAATTTCATATTCTGAATACAAGACCTTTTGTTCTTAGAGGATATCATCAATGTCGAGATGCAGGTATTAATGATCAATTATAACAATGATCAGCCTACTAATTTTTATAGGAAATAAAACTTTGAAGAATGGAATGTACGTAATATGAATACTAAAATGGTATCTGATTGTTCAAGTTCCTACTTTTGAGAAACATTATAACTTATTTAATTCGTTTACTTCCTCTTTATGGTTTACATTCACACTTACTTTTCTTCTCACATTTTTAATATTCAAACATTTTACATACATCTAAAAATTAATGTCTGTAAATAATGTGAAAGCAAAGTTTGAATTATTAAACTTATAACAACCTTATATCACAGTTGTTTCTCTTCTTGCGAAAGAATATTGCTCTAATGGAGGATTATTGATATTTATCCACCATGTCGTGTAGAAACTGTATATCTGATAGAATGTTATAGGATAAGATATGAGCCTCGATCTGAATAAAAGTTTTGTCGTAAATTATTTTCTGTTAAGGGGTCATCATTTATTTTGTATTGTATCAAGAGAATGCCATGATACATAATTGTCTGTAATTGCATGAGAATGGATATTTTTCTTCAAAGCAGTTATTTAGTCCTTCTCATTAAGAATATTTTTATTATACGACATTGATCAATAATTTCGAATGACACAATCACAACAACCACTAACAAATATGACGCTTATTTTTGAAAGTATAATCTGATTTTTTTATCAAACATAAACTGTTATATTTATTTAAAAAACAATATTTTTATTAAATGTTTTTCAAGTTTCTCTGCATAGTTTCCACATTTTTTTTCAAATAGGTTTGTATCCATTAAGGATAACTTGTCTTTAAAAGTATTTTACACCTCATCATCTTTGGCTAAGCCCTTGATAGTAGCGTAACAATTGAAAATCACTCCGCGCCTGTGTTTTTTGTAATGTACAGAGGGTGGTCTTTTTATTGCCATGAAAAAAATATAGCAGGATTTAGGGAGTCAATTATAGAATAAGTTCCGATATAGTATGACAGTATTTTTTACTCTCCGTTACATTGGAAACTTTTATTCCACCTCAAAGTTAAGTAGAGACAGCGCAATAATCGGCTGCATTTGCTGCTCTCCCATGATGCATAAAGTCGACAAGATTTTATACAGAAAATTTGATTACCATAACCTTATGTATTGATATTATATGTTTTTCTTCGCCCTGACTGGTGATATAGTTTAATGATATTCCTTTGACTGAAATTTAGACCCTGAAGCAATGGATGAAACCTCGATTCATGCCCTGCAACTATGGTCTCTAAAAATTGAGCCCCTTCCTCATGATATCAGTCTTATATATATATATATATATATATATATATATATATATATATATATATATATATATATATATATATATATATATAAATTTAAGCCCTTTTTTACTTTTGGTAATCTAATTGGGTTACCTGTAGCAAAATTATTTAACTACATTCCGAAATTTTAATTCTAAAGTGTAAATTCTGATTACCGGTCAACTACAGTTTCTTCGTCCAACATATTCAACAGATATTCTGTAATCACTGGTGCACGGGCTGATCGCTGTTCATTAAGGTTATTTTTCCCAACTTTCATCGCTTCCGCCATTTGACATTATTTACTGGTTTGAGTCCATATATCTCACTTTTATATTGATATATTGCTATTGAATTATTTTTTGAAGTTAACATAGGTAGTAATTTATAGTTGGTGCTGATCAATTATTTTAAGAATTTTGAATTAATCCATGCAAATGGTGTTCTTTGACGAATAAAGCATGTCTTACTCATGCACATTTCAATATTCACTTGCCATTGCATGAACTAGGATGATTCGGAGTTTCCTTTGTAAATAATCTTTGAATTTGTTTTGGCGTGAAAGTATTTTTTTACTCTCCGATAAATGGGAAACTTTTATTTTTCCGTATTAGTAGAAATAAATAAGAGCTTTAATTACAAGCTATTTAAATATTCTTTCAATTATATTCATGCTTTGTTTCTGCAAATCTATATTTGTTAGTATTCTCTATTTTTTATATTCACAAACAAAAACATGTTTAAATATTGACGATATTTTAATCAGATTAATATGGAATAATTTATTTCTTAAAAATCCTTCTCGTCAGAAGATTTCTATGTTCTTTGTAAAAGCAGGGTAGTATAAATTTGGCATATTTCTGATTTATATTTTTGTAATAAATAAATGGAATTTTCAGTAAAATTTATGGGATCTTTGAAATGAATTTTTCTTGATAAATCAGGATTTAAACATTTCACATTTGATAAAAGAGAGAGCTCTTCAGATTTGATGTATATATTGAAAATTGCCTTCACAATCATTTCAAACCACATTTCAGTATTAAATATTATATGCTCTAAGCTTTCTTTAGTTTTACAGGCTAACAAATATTGTAAAGTTTAAAAATATATGAATTAATTACGAACATTTTACAAATAAAGCAAATTTGATATTAAATAAATATTTAAAGTACATTTATCAAGTAGTAGTTATTTATTAGTGAATACAATATTTTAATAAATATAGAGGTCATTAAAATGCTTTTGAAATAGTGGATATTTTGCAGATATTTTAAATCTGATTCCTATGTTATCAATTGACTGATTAATATATTTATAAATCGGGCATTGGTTTAATAGCAATAAAGGTCATACATAATTCGCTAATATTTATTTCAAATGAAAGAACACGAAAAGAATAAGTCATTGTTCGATACATCTTATAATTAGGACAAAGTTTGAAGATCAATTATTCAAAACAGACTTTTAATTATGGTAAAAATTATACATTTAAATACATGAAAAATAATCATATCTGTATTTGAATCATAACGAATTTTTCTCAAAAGACAATTTTAATTAACCTAAGTTTATTTAAATGAAATGCATTTTCACATTTTTTTCTTGCTATTAATAATAATGTATCTGCGGGAAAAAAATATATGAACATATGTTCCCATTTATGAGAAATTTTCCAGCGAAATTTCACCTTTTTCAAACCGAAATTGCCTATCTGAAATTTTCTTTTTCTAAAACAGGAACTATTCCAAATACTTATCTCTTCAAATATGCAGAGACTTTCACTTCTTTTGTGGAGCAAAATTTTAGACATTTTATTTTATTTCGGATTTCATCTCACATTCCTGACTACTTGTTTCCGACTTTTGTTGCCGGGAAACTGGTACTATTTACGCTCAACATTTTTATTTTTCACCTGAACATCATGAGTCTGTCAAATGTGAATAAATTACAAACTACTAGCTTCCTGTAACTTGAGCTTCATATATTTTTTGGCTTATCTTTGCGGCGTACCGTGAATATTTATATTTTGGGAATAAAAATATAAATTTTAATAGTATTTAATAGGCTTTCTGCCCTAGTAGAACACATATTGTACTATATTTTATAAATATTGTACATGTATGTAATGTATTGTATAATAATGTTTAATTTTGAATATTATGTAGCATTGTACAATATTGTGGTACAGGCTGTCTTACTTGGGTACTACAGTCATGAAAATCATGAAGAAAAAAAGACTATTGATTATCAAATAATTTGACGCATATTTTTTATATAAAGTATATATAATATTAGTAATTCTTGATTTTTGAAGATATACAACGTACTTTGAGAAAGCGTGAGAAATCTGATAAATAACTATGCACTATCGCATAAAATCTTGTTTATTCTAATTATAAATGCACCACACTCGTGAAAAATGAACACATTTTTCTATACATACTAGGGGCATTCAAAAAGTAAGTTACATTCAAGCAGTTAGATCAAAAATACTTTATTGACAAGTTCGCTACAATACAAAATAACACACGCACTAGCAAACTACAGATGTGTCTAATATCTCAGTTACTAGAGACGTTTTTTGGAACATAGCACCTTGACTATAGAAAATCGCTCCTTCATCCTGGATCCAGCTTTGAGCAACTGTTTGATCTTGGTCACTGTAGGAAAATTTAGATTTTATCCAAATGTTCTTGGATCTTGCCAAATACGTGAAAGTCACAAGGCGCTAGATAGAGACTGCAGGGTGGTTTCAAAACTCCAAAGCAAACTCATTATTGTGTTCACCTTGTGAGGTCTTATGATAACAATTCCTTTGATGGACTTTCCATGGTTCATGTTTTGTACAGCTTTGTGGAAACCTCTTACTGTTTTACAGTACGACTCAGCATTAAAGGCAATTTCTTTCCGCATAAACTCTGTGTAAACAACTCCTTTGCAGTCTAAAAAACAGTAGCAATGATTTTATCCTCTGACTCGCGAACTTTGGATTTTTTCCCCCACACGATATGTGTTTCTCCCTTCAATTAACGCTTACATCATTTCTTGGGTGAAGTGATGTACTCACCAGTAAGGATACGACTTCAGAAATCATTGCCAGAATAACATTGAAGAACAGAGTAATGGTATTCTTAAACCTTTCTCCTTTGTATTCAAAACTCAAAGAATAAGAAACCCAACGTGAACAGGGTTTGTAATAATCCAGTTGGCGACAGACAAAGGAATGTGCACTGCCAATGGATATTCTTATGTCATATGCAATGTGTGCGGTACTCATTCTGCGATTACTAAGAATACTGTCTTTCACAAGCTGCATCACGTCTGATGTGCTCATAGTTTTGGCCTTCCTTTCCTTCCAACATCTTGTAAGTCTATGTAACCGTCTTCAAACTTCTATTCCCTTTTCGTAATGGCAGGAGGAGAAATTGCATGTGACCCATACACTCCTACTATTTCCTAATGAATAATCGTACTCGTAAACATTTTGTTCACAAAAAGGTACTTTTCCGCATACTTAAACGTTGTAGTAAGTTTTCAGTTGAAGCCTCCTTTTTTTCTCTTGCTAAGAAGCAGCAGTTTTAACTATCTAAATGAAATTGCTATCCTTATAAGTCTTAGCACTCAACTATCGTCTGCACAAGCTCAGTTCCTGTTTGGCAGTTATGCCATTTGCGGGGGTGACAAGTTAAATTACTTTTTGAATGCTTTTTGTACGATTAGTTTGCTAAAAGTAGATAGTTCTAAAACTTGTTTGAAAAATTACAAATCTAATTATTGTAAAATTGTATGTTAAATATTTTTTTTATTTAAATAAAAGGAGAAACTATGCATCTTCAAACTGGTGGGAGAGATCTGAAGAAGTTTGCATTAAATTGAAAAGCAGACATTCATATTGATATTGTATTTTCTTAACAATAATACTATATTCTTATGATTAAATGCATTAATGTTTGATTAATTTGCATTCAGTTTTATTTTCAAAAATCTAAAAAGATCTTTTGATCCAATTATTTAAGAGCATAAATTACATTCAAACATTACAGGAAATAAGATTTTGCAATAATAATTGACAATAAGTCTAAATTATTTATAAATTTAATAAAATGTGATGTTTTAAAGTATATTAATAATAAAAGGTATTCAATACATCTCACAAAATCAATTATCTCAATCTAATACAGATCTGAATAAAGTAAAAAATAATACTATTTTTATGGTGAAAAATTTTAAAAAAATTTGTCTTCATTTCTAATTAGTTTCGTTTGTCATTTGGTTATTTGCGATTACTTCTTGTTTAACTTCCTTTGAAATACTTCAACGAAAAAAAAAAGAAATCAATTTCTATAATCAATAAATAACCTGCAGATAATAAGAGACATATTTTTTTAAAAAAGATTTTTTCATACATAATTATTATTGTTCTTTTAAGGGAGACTGATTTATTTTTTTATATATAAAGAAGAAATGTGAATTTGAAAATCCGAATTTTTAATCTGTATCTAAATCTGAAAATCTGTATATAAAATATTACTTATAACTTTACTAATTACTTCACTTAAAATAATTTTTAAACGATAGTTATTTAAACTATAATAGATTTGATTTGAAGTTTAGGCAATTGCTTGGAAAAGGGGAAGTTTGTTTATTTTCACAGATGTATGAGGGAATCATAATTAACTTTTTCTAAATAAGCAAAATACGTAATTTATTTTTAATAATAATGTATATATTATTAAATTATCCATTCACGGTTATAAGGGTATTCTGTCGTTCATACATAGAGTAAACTGCACATTGAGGAAATTAATTTAATATTAAGGAAATGATTTTTATCTCTGAAAATAAGCCAATTTCCTGCATAGATTTATCAAGTATAATATCCCTTTTTATTGGAGCATTAGAGCTTGCATAATAAAAGTAGAATAAATTTCCACGTTTAAAAAATCTAGGGAATTCCTTATAAAAATGAAAAAAATTTGTAAACGGAAATATAAGAAATTCAATTTCTGCGGTATCAAATGTAAAAGCCTTTGCTGAAAATAAACTTCTTCACAAGCATTTCTTAAAATCTGAGAAATTGAAATAAATATTTTGAACTTTATATTTAAATGTTAACAAAAACACATTTTTGAAGTAAGACATCCATTCATATTATAAAAACTGAAAGCTACACAGATCTAAGTAAAATATTCGAAATTCTCCAAAGTTTACACAGTTGTATGGATTTTCAAAAGGGCAAAATATTTATTACCACAAAAAAATATGGAGAAATCGATGCACATTTTGGATATTTAGCTTTGCTCAGAAAAAAATCAAATTCCAAATTTAATATTAATGTGATGTTCTCATCACTTTAATTAATAAATATCGAAGTTAAATAGAATACAAAAGATTTCCATAAAATTCTTCCTTATGTGAAATATGCTAAGAGTGCTAAAATAATTTTGTTATTGCTTTAAATCAAAGTAAAAAATCATTTTATCTCATTATCTAATTAGTGCGATTTATCATTTAAATATCTATGACTTTCACTTCTTGGAGAACTTCTTTGCGCACTTGAATTGAAAAGATACTTATTTTTGTAAGTGATGAGTATCCCACTAAGAAAAGGATAAAATAAGATCTGCGCCTTTAAAAACAACGGTTATATACGTAGTTAATTAGTGTTTAATTTTAATTTTTGTAAAAAAGAATGTTTTCATAATATGTAGATCTCCATGATGATATGTTTCAATATTTCATTACACTTCCCATGATGAATAAAACTTCAGTAGTTATATTTAAATTTAAAAAGTAATTCTTAAAATAATAAATAAATAAAAATTTCTGAGATTTTAATAATTTGGTAAAGTTTTCTTTGAAATTGTATTTAGTTTAATGTCGTTACAAAATAAAAAAATGGCATCGTAATTATTTTTCTATACTACCAAAATATATATGTTAAATTAAAATTTATTTATATTTTTGATATATTATTATAAACTGTTTGATAATCACGCGTTTTCAATATAAAATAAAAATGCGTTAATGACTTATAATGGGAAAATCAGCCAACTAAAGCTTGCTAAAGGTTAGCCTGTAATTCAATATAAATGTTGAATTCTTTGCCAAGAAAACAGAGCCAATTTGAATTAAAATAATCAATGAATTTCACATTATTTTTTTACGTCATATGAATCTTAACTAACTTAAGTTTTCACCAATTAGACGTTTATATTTTTAAAAAATCAGTGATGAGAAAATGTTTTAAAAGCCTTCAACCTAAATTTCAAATTAATATTAAAAAATAAGGTAATAATGAATATGCTTATAAAAATTTAACGTCTTCACAATTATAAGTGTATAATGGTGCCCTTAAATGAACGTTTTAATTGCAAGCCTATGAGGAATTAAATTTGAAAAAAAGAAACATTTTCAAAAGAGTCGATTTTGAGTTTGATGTTTTAAATATTTAAAACAATAAAAAAACAATTATCTTTTTTGAAAATTTACATTTATTTAAAGAAAGAATATTCTAAAATATTAGCTGAAAGTATTTGCTTTCGAATATTTAATTGAATAAAGGGAGATGCAAAATAATGATCTTTGTGAAAATGCCTTTTTTCAGTCGAAATTTTCTCTTGTGGGAAAAAAAAGGAATTCATGCTCTTGTTTTATTCCCTTCAATATTTTCAAATTAAAGTGTTTGAATCTGAAAAGGATTGAATAAATAATTTTCGTATATACTTTACAAAAGTATAAAGCCTGAATTAAATTCACTTTCAGCATTTTTCTGTAAACAATTCTTATACAAGTGCATTGATAAATTATTCAGAACAGAATAGAGAATATCAGTTATAACAATTTATTTCAAAGCCAGAGGTTCTTAAAATAATGTATTTTGTTAGAAATATTTGGGAAATAAAAAAAATAGAGTTGTAAAATCATTTTTTCATGTGTTATGTCGAAATAAAAGGAAAGTCATTGCAAACAGTCTGCAAAATTTCTAACAAAGTATAAACGCATATTTTAATACATTAAGTTATTTTTAAAGAAGAAAAAAAATTCAAATTTTCTTGTTAATATCTGTTACGCATGTTTTGAATACTATCATTTAAAATCCTATTTTGATTATACTTGATTTCTGATGCGAATTTCTTACCATTCGTTTTCAGTAAAAGCATTTTATTTAATCGATTGTTTTCAAATAAAACTATCATTGATTTTAAAAGTTGATAAAAGTCCTTTAGCTTTCAGTTTTTGAAAGTGGTTTCAAACCGATGCTGATGCCGTACTGAAATAGAGGAATTGTTGATTTTTCTAGATTATCAAAGAAACTTTTCCATTCGATATTTATGCTTAGTATAAAAAAGCTGAAATATTTCAAATAGATTATAGGAAACCACTTCATTCTTTTTAAAACGGCAGAAAATTATAAAATCGCTATCATCTAAAGCTTACGAAATTTTAAACTACTTTTATTAGTTGAATTCACCAGTCTAACTCGTAAAAATGTTATTAGATGAATGTCATGTAATTACTGAATCTTTAAAATTGAAATGGATGTATACAAGGTCCATTAATAATCACATTTTACTATATCATGTATCATTGTAAGATTTATAATCTCATTATATAAGTATTCCTAATACTTTAATTATGTAACATGTAAATAATAATTAAAAATTAAAGCATGATTATGATAGGGTTTTCTAAATTAGAACCAATACATCCTCAATGGAGTGATTCAAATATAAAGTATAACTTTGAAATATCTAGAGTTTAATTCGTAAATTTAACTTCTATAATGTATAAAATATGAATATTTTATAAAATGTAGCAAATAGAAAATAATAAAAAGAGAATACATATATATCTTTACAATAGAGATTAAAACAAAAATTATCCATTTTGCATTTATCTTAAACATTCTTTTGTGTGCCATCAAAAATAAACTCAACAATTTTTGACCTATACAAAGTAGCTTAAGAATTCTTGACTAATAGATAAGTCATTTGCAATTACTTATCTAAATCAATGCAATTTATTTCTTTCATATTCGTTTAGTTTAGCAATAATTGCATTTTCTTTTTTCTTCATTAGTCAAGGATATATATATATATATATATATATATATATATATATATTCATTTCAATCAAGGATTTTTATTTTATTTCAGTAAAAAAAAATTAAATTAATATATAAATATGTTTGAAAAATTATGACATTTACATTACATGCTAACATCTGAGAAAAATAAAGGTTTTAAACGAGCAAATTTCCTTGTTCAGAAATAATTTCGCCTTTCTTATTAAACGTGAAGCACCTAAAAGTTCGCTTTACACTTTTAAAATTTTATTTCGCTATAGATTTGTTACAATCTCTATTTTAAAAAATCAAAATTAACTGCAACATGAAAAACAAGCAGAAATAAAATTAACAACATTAAAAGTAAATTAATCAGAAATAAGAAGATAATAAAAAGTAATCGAAAAAAATTGAATTTATTCAGTTACATTAATTTTTATTTGATATGATTGAACATTTGATATTAAAGAAATATGTGACAAACAATTTTTTCATTGAGATGTTGATTGGTTAATAATTAAAACATTTACAAAGTCATTGGTTTGGTTTGGTTTGGTTTTTGTGGCACAAAAGCCAGGAGTTTGACTATGCTGCGCCAACCAGAGAAATGAAAGCATCGCAATACGAGAGTTTTATTTGGAATGTTTAAAAACGAAACAATTTTCTAAAAAATATCACCATTTTAAATAAGGGAATAAAGCCTTATCGATTTTAAAAATTCAAAAAGATTAACATGACAAAACAAAGTCATTGGTAAAGTTTTCATTTGGTGAATTTATTTTTTAAATGCTCACAAGGAGATTCCCCCCCCCCAAATTTGTTGAGTACAATTTTTGTAAAAATGTCTTTATGCAAACGATATTTCAGTTGCTGGAGTTTAGAAATTGTTATATGCATTTAAGTATTTTGGCAATACTATAGTATTTTAATATTTTTATAGTTTATTTACCAATTAATGAGTTAATTTAATTTCCATTCATAATGTATAAAGCTGTATTATAATAAATAATAAAAATAATTGATTCAAATTTCTGTTGACCAAACAAAAATTGACCCGAAATCATAAAGAAAAGATTTCAAAATTGAAAAAAATTCTACCTTATAAGCTTATTATGTTATCGTATTTGTACTTTCAGTTTTCATTTACATAGTTATATTCTAAACACTGTTTTCTCCAAATTGCTGACTTCTACAATTTCCCATTAATCACAGAAGATGGGCAAACAATGAAAAATTGTTAAATTCATTTTAAATTTGTATTTTTCTACCCGTAACAAAAAGGTTAACTATCCTTAACTCTTAAGAGGGTTTCACTAAGATTTTTATTACTGCAATATTTCTCTATATGGTTAAGATTAGAGCTACAAAAAATTATTTTCAAAGTAAATCTGAAAATACTAAAATATTCTGAAATGAGAACTATTATGTTTATTCTATTTATTCTGAGGCTATGATTTTTTTTGAAATTTGTGGAGTATAGTTTTTGTATTGGGATTTCAACCAATTTCAGCCAAAATGACTGAAATCAAATACATTTTTTTTCAAATCTTTAAGAAAATGCAGTCTTTTTTTTTCAATTTCATCTAAACATTAAATGATGAAGTTGATATAAGTTATCGACAGTTTGCTTTTCAAAAATCTATTTAACTTTAAATATATAATAACTATGCGTAAAAATTTGATCAAATAAAATACGTAAAAGGATCAAATAAAAGCAAACCATCAAAAAGAAAAGAGATATCTACTGATTTTAAATTGCATTTCCTTCCATTGACAGTCTACAAATAAATATAAATGAGATTTTTTTAAAAGTAAATTCATATGAAAAGCGTTTTTCAAGAGAACAAATGAATTATACGATGAAAAATCGTATTGTGAATAAATATTTATATGATAACATTTTGTAGCGTTGTTTATATAATTGATATTAAACATGTAGTTTTTACTCCCCTTTTTTCAGTTATTTCATCCTTAAAATTTATATAAAAAGGAATTCATATAAAATTATTGTTTGAGTTTCTTAATAAATTTTATTGCCGAAAGGCGAACTTCATTTATAAACATCTTGTGCCTTTTCCATCACCTAAATATTGCAAAATTTTGGTTTATTTCACGTTTGATTTGAAAGATGAAATTGTTTTGATGGAAATCAACAATGAACTTTTGGATATAATTCTTTGTTGTAGTTTTATTAAACAGTTAATTTTTTTTGAAAAAATCTTTAGTTCCTTTTATTTCAAATTCATTTATTCATTTTTTTCATTTTTCATTTTTTATTCATTCAATTTATTCATTTCTCAATGAAGCGTTCTCTTAAGGTCATTTTAACAAGTAATTTAAAATCTGTAAGAAATCTTTGAAGACTTATGAAGAATATATGTACTTTCATGGTTATATTTTTAAATGATTTTCAAAAAGGACTCATACATGTGTTTATATTATAATAGTAAAAGTAGCATAAAAAGTTTAGATGAAGTGGAAAACACAAAAACAAATAGAATAAGAATATTTGATCTGATCAGTGTGATGACAACAGAAGATGTAAAAATGACATGCTGATAATATTTGGAAAACTCTTTAGGTTTAGGAACTTTGCTCTGAAATAATCTGTATAAAATTAAATTTCCCAACAAAACTCAAAGTTTGTTTTTATCTCACCACCGAAATTGCAAGGGAGAGTACTCCATTTCTGAAATAACTTTGGTTTCTTGGATCATAGTCTTTTGAACTCCTCACAAAAAAGAAATTCATTTTTTATCATATATGGCAATCATATCTATGGAAGCCTCATCCAAGAAGTTGAAAATGATCTTCTCAAGATACTGTTATGTGCAGGATCAAAAAAATTAGTTCAAGAACAATTTTTTGAACAATGTTGTATGCATAATTTATTTAAAATGACTCTCTCCAGGCTCCTTCAACTATAATCTTTATATTGTTAAGCAGTGCTATGAATATGAAGTGGAAATAATATCAAATAAATATGGCAATACCTTTTCTTGTAAAATACATTTCTTGCCATCCATTTGAGAAGATTAAAAATATAGCACGATTGACATTCATTTTTGAAACGATAGAATAAAAATCAGAATTATATGAGGAATATTTTATTGCAAATCCCTCTCTCGAAAATCCAATAATGGGGAGAAATACTTTAAGTCAGCAATAATTTTTGCTGATTTTTAATGTATACAACAAAACTGAAGATCTCTCTCTTTTACCAAATGTTAAATGTTTAAATCCCGATTTATCAGAAAAAAGGTCATTTTTGAGTATTTTTGAGTACATTCGTTTATATTCACTGAGAATCATAATGGTTGTTGGGAAGCTTGTGGGCATATACTTCAGGCTCCATAATTTAACATGGTGTTAGGTAACAACCCATTCACTGGAGAAATTTACTGACTTCTTGACTAGAATGTTAAACGGACGCATAGATGGTCAGTTCGAATTTCCCCAATTACAGAAAGTAGAAGATAAATCCTCACAAGTTAGGTTGCAATGATTGAGTCTATTGTATATATGATTTGTAAACCTCCCTATCGAATGGATGCCACACTGAATTGAAAAGTTACATTAGAATAGAAGATAGTTCGTATACTTGCACTATGAACTGCTTTTACTCTACTCAATGTCTCCTTCTATTAGGTAGGCGTCTCTAGTAGCACATTTATAATACACAATAAAGTAAGGTATTAAACGATACTCGAAATGTATACTAATAGTATCGCACAATATTGTAGAATAGTCTGTACTACTTTGATGCATTCGTGACATTTTCAGTAGCCCCAAAGTGTCCGTATACACACAGGTTGTGATGCTAACTCCCAAACAAAAATGTGTTACATCACCAAATGTGGAGAATTTTCACATGCTAATTTTCTACTTTTGGTGATATGGCACAAGTCTGTTTTTATGCAATCAAGTCAGATCTCATCTGCCGCCCTCAGTTATGCTATATACATAAAGCGTATACTCGTCATTTCACTTTTCTTAAACTTTTGCATATCCTCTATACGCAATCGAACTGGAAATTGGCGAAAGAACGAAAGTCAGGCATTTCAACTGTATGTTACCCACTGAAGGAATCTTAAAACCATTCTACACCGGATAACAGAAGCCTCAAACATGTATAGCTGTGAATGGTAAGAGTTATAATCACTTAAGAATCCATTTACGTGTAAATTTACGATTATTAATTAAAGTACCACTGAATTATCCCCCCCCCCCAATATTGGATTTTTATCTTTCTGCTGATGAAGGAGAGGTTTCCAATGTAATATTTCTTAGATAATTCAGCTTTTTTTCTATTATTAAGAAATATTCATATGTTAATTTCTGTATCTTGCTGAACCTCTATTTTCCAGAGAAAACATTAGCAGTTCATGTTTAAAAATTATTATGCTTGAAATTGCGTTAATAACATTTAAAATAAATAATTGTTTATAAATATATAAGTCGTCACAAGAAATTCATAAAAAGATTATAAACAAAATGACGTCCATTACAACATTGTTTAAATTTTTTAAAAAAAATACTCCAAATTTCTTACTGAACAATAGTTTTCTTTCAAGAAAAAGTTATTAAGAGTTTTAACATTAAACATCGATTGCCTACGAAGTCTAACATAATAACCATAAAATATATACTTAATGGAAACTTAATGAATCTCAAGAATTACAATATTATTTTCTGATAGTTAAATATAATTAATATTATTGTTTCGATTGTCGAAATTTGCTGAAAATCTATTTAAAGCTCAAAACTAAAATCTAAAAATTATAATAGGATTTTTTTTGGATATTTTAATACGAGGGCGAGTCAAAGGAAAGGGATCTAACTCCCCTAAGCAAGAATGGTTGGGACCCTCACCTACGACGCACACCCATTGCACAAATACATCCATGATTTGCTAAAGTGATGCGAAAGTGTGATGTTAAAGTTCTTGAAGGCGCTCATACACTTGGATGAAGACGGTACTATGACATATTGGATGCTCCAAAAGAAGAAAAGCGTGGTGTGGGCTGGTTTTTGACAGCTGAAGGTGTTTCCCCAGAAGAAATTAGTCTCCATATGACTACGTTGAACATAGCATCTCATTGGCCACTGTGAAGTGTTGGAGTAAACGATTCAAAGACAGTGATCTTGCTGCACGAACAATCCACGTCAGCACTTCTCTGATGTGGTTAAGACATAGCTTGAAAAGTTACAGTCGAAAACAATGAAAAATATTTCATACAGCCCAGATTTGTCACCATGCGACTTTCACATTTTTGAGAAACTGACAAAAACCTCTCAAAGGTACCAGATTCATGTCCGACAACTGGAGGAGTCAATTACAGACTGTTTGAATCAACAGCCCAAGGAATTTTTAGAGACGTTAATAACGCGGCTCGTTTGTCAACGGGAAAAATGTCTCAATGTTCATAGAGACTACTTTTAAATAAAATACTATGTTTGCCATATTGGCTCATTTTCATTTGACTCGCCCTTGCATTTCAATGAAAACTGAACTTACTTTCGGATAGCGGATGGATTTCAACTGTGCCAGAACGTTGGTGCTGTCGTTATGGTTTCCATACCAGTTGTAGTAGTAGATTCCGGTTTTTGTGTCATTAAGAGTAGCAAAACAGATTTGATTGCCATCTGGAGACCACCAAAGAGCCCGATTTGTCTTCAGAATTTCTTCTGCAAGGTAAGAGAATGCATAAATTATGGAACATAATCTGAACAAATTTGCACATCATTATGATATACTCTGCAACTTAGATAATAAAGACAATTTCAATGTATAAGATAACATAGTTTTAGCTTAAAATAATAAGATTTTTCATAAAAAGTATAACATAGTCAGCAAATTAAATTGATTGTAATCATTCAGCCTTTTTGTTTAATTTAATGGATGTCCCAGGATTGCCAATGTTGAAGAATCTTTACCTTACTTTGGAATTTAAATTAGATAAGGAGAGTTTCTTTTCATCATTTTTTCTGTCGACAAACTTCTACGATGACTGAAGCGTCTATTTTCGCACTACAATATATTTTGAAAGTTTTCCTCGGGGTTAGTAATAACGCAAAAGTTTAGCAGAATTTCAATGCCCCGTAAAACTTATGGCAATACAAATATCACGCTTAACGAAGAGAGGTGAATTCAAACAAAAAAAGATTTTTCAACCCTTAGGTACCAGATTTTATACTGCTGTTTATTTTATGCTAAAATATCCTCAGAATAGAAGTTCATGTCTATTTAGAATTAAGCACCTTTCAGCAGAATAAAAAGATGTTTTAGAAATTCTTGTAAGATGTTGCAATAATAAACAAAAAATAAAATTATTAAATATGTTTTTTAAAGACATACAAACAAATAATTTTTTGCAACAAATAATTTATTTATATAAATTTATGCTACACTGTAGTCATAATTATTAGTATTATAGAACTTTAAGATAATTTTTCACAAATCTTCTACTGCTAGTGTGTACCGCTTCAATCGACTAAATTAAATGATAGTTAAGTTCTGAAAATTCACACACTGTGTTATGTCATCGAGAGACCTGTAGATATACAAAATTTTTAAAACTTAGCTCTTAAATAAAGGATATTTCACATTAATAATTTCCAGTTTTATACCTTTATAATTATATTATATGAAATATTTTATACCTTTATAATATTAAAATGTATTAATGCCTTTACGAAATCTAAAAACAACAACATTTGACATTTATATATTATTATGTGACAAATATGTTTAATTTTATGCCAATTTGATCTATTTCTTTAAAAATATGAGCACTAGAGACTAATAAATTGATTTCAAGTTAATACACTATTGATTGATGAGATCTCACCAATGTAATTATAGCAAAAATAAGAAAAAAATCATCTACAATCAGTTTCGTATATAGTATTTGCAATGTAGTTATAATATTTACAAACTTTTTTAGATTCTTTGGTTACTTAAGGTGATAAGATTTTTCTATAAATGTTATTTTGTTAAGTTACTTAACTTAAACAATATGATATGCACATTATGTTTTGTTTTATTCGGTTTTTATTCCATTTCTCCTTAAGAGTTTGAAAAAAGGAAAAAAAAACTTTTTATTATGCACCAGAATCAATTAAATCAATAAATATTTTGTAGTTTTTACGCGATACACAATGATCTTTATATCTCTTTGGATGCTAACAAATAGATAGAAAATTGAGAAAAAAAATCTTAATAAAGAAATGGTTTTAAATAAAAAAATTGATAAGATAGAAATTGGGATTTTTCTTCCGGTAATGAGGAAGGGAAAAAATAATTTTTTTTTATTTCATAATTGACTTATTTCTCCAGATGAAACGTGACATACGTGACCTATCCTCGTTCATGCGAATTTTAAAATATTGAATTATATACTTAATCAGCTACATGAATGTTAGCTATTTATTAAATATACATACAATTTTTCTGTTATTTGACAAAACTGAAAAAAATATAGATAGCAGAATAGGAAAAAAGAGAAATAATTATAGATTTACTACTGAAAATATATGCATTGATTTCGTTTCCGATTGCGACATTTAATATTTAATGTTTACCTAAATTAGTGTTGTGTTAGGCTAATTAATGGAATTACAAAACATTATAAGAAATTCTTGAGAAAGGGCTAACCATGAAACCGAAGCCTTCATTAAATCAGAGTAAGTAAACAAAAAGAATCAAGTAATAGAATATTGCAAACTGAAAAAATGACTGTGCTCGAAATTGGATTAACCAATGCCTGATAAGTAATATATATTACTTTGAAATTTGTTTTTAAAAAACGATGTTCGTTTTTTTTTTCATTTTTATGAGTATATTTAATATGAATTTAGTATTTCTTAAAACCTTTCAAAAACTTGTTTTTGCCAGTTTTACAATTAACATTAAAATTGCCTTCCTTGGGTACCAATTTTCAAATAGGAATTTTTTTATCTTGCATTTCCTGGTATTTATATATATAATCATTAAATTATAAAATTTTATTCACAGAATACAATTATTTTAATAAATAAATAAATATTCGATAAATTATTCGATAAATCATAATTATTTACTTTTTGAAATAACTATTAATTCTGAAAAAATAATTGAACCTTACAGTTTAAATGTAAGCATATGCATTTGTTAATTTTTTTCATATAATTCTTTTATAATTCAGTGATTACATTAAATTTATATTTTCTATGTTATCAAATAGTGGACTCTAACTTTGATCATTTCATTCCATAGTAATAGTTCAAAAACCAGAAAAGTCATTACTTTGGGAGGACAAACTGATTCATGAAATCAATTTCTTAACCTCAAGCTTGGAATTATTGTTAAACAAAATCTAAATTTTAGCAAAGTAATATTTTTTAAAAATAAATGTTGCTTTCTGAATTTTTGTTCATCTTTTATTCTTTGATGCTTTAAAATCTAAAACGTATAAAAACTTACAACTGCTTTGATTTTTGAATAAGATCTTTTAATAATCGTTATTTTTATTTGCTGAAAAAAATCATTTATTTAAAATGACACTTCTTCTATCCATGTCTTTCAGAGCAGATACAAAAGAATATTAAATATTTTCAATTTTATGTTTGCATAAGCTTTTAATAAAAAGAGATTTTTGAATAACACTTTTATACACCGAATTTATTTTCCTACATATTATAAATAGATTTTTATTACACGTTGGTTCAATAGAAAAGGAAAGAAAAATAGTACTTCCCTAAATAATAAATAAAAGTCAGAATTTTAATTTTCCTCAGGCGATATGGTATAAAAAGAAAAGAAATTCAACAAACCTTCATATAACCAGTCTGGGATGCCATTGAAAATAATGCCTTCCACTCCATTGTTAGTAACGGCATAGTGCGTCCCATTCACTTTTGGTACGTAGTAGATGTTATTTTTGTAAACATAAGCCTGTAAAATTTGGTAAAAGTTATACATAAAAATGGTGCTTCCGTTAATTATGATTTTACATTTTAAATAGTAAAAATATATTCCATACACTTACATACATAAATTTAAATAACTAATTTAGGAGCCAGTTTTAGTTTAGTTTAGTTAACTGACTCGGGCTACTTTCGAAGGGACTTCGAAATATTCAACCACGATCAGATGACGAGGATGGCACTTGAAGTTCCACCCTCCTCTAAATACTTAAACAGCAAGCCCGCTGGAGGACGTTTAGATTCGACGAATTTAAAGTGGGGTCACCCGAGGCCAACCATTGCGTGCAATAAAAGATCATGCCCACTTCAAAAATAAATAAATCACGTGACCTTATTGGGACTATGGCAAACGGTTTTTCCAACGGAGGAACCGTTTACCATTGTTCCAACTGCCCAAACGAGGAGAGTACGGAGACCACAGCACAATGATAACAATTACGCGCAGTAGTGGGCCTCGTGTAAATCCAACAACAGAATGCACCAGATCCGCTTATACCAAGGTTCTTCGGTATGTTTGAGTCTCTAATCTAAGTCTTAATTTCATCCGAACCCTCAGTTCTGCAGCCGAGACCTTACCACTAGGCCACCAATTTCAAAAGCAGATTTTTTATTCAATGGTTGTTTGGATCAAGCTTTGATGCAATATACATTGATGCAATGCACACAATATTTTTGCATGCAATGAACTAAGAATAAAGATGATTATTTCCATTTGAGAGTTCTGTATTTTCACGAACGGCATATAAGAAAACCTACAAATGCATCATGTTTTTTGTTACTCGAAACATAAAAAGACACATTCATAATTTTTATTATAGTAATCATTTTAAATTTTAAAGCAATTTTTATTGTTTCTTTTTTAACATTAAAGAGATGTATCTACATATAATAAGATAATTAATAATAGCAGTAATCGGTTCTCTTTCCATAAGAGATTATGTAGAACTTTTGAACAACTGAACTGTAACTATAATTTTAAAAAAATATTTATAAAATGAGTTTGGTACATAATTTCAATAATTGAATTAAAAAACTTTTTTTCGGATTTTACGGCAACTTATGTTCTTTGTAAGCCATTGATTTACGAATACAATCTCCAACATTCAATCAAAGATTTGAACTACAATTAGTTCTTTAATTTTCTTTATCATGTATTATATTTACGTATTTTTTTCATGGAAATCCTATTATTTTATTTCTGAAATCTGTCCATTATAATAATTTTAGAATTGAAGCAAAGTGTAACATTAAATCTTAAATAATCTATAATCTACATGTTTGAAGTTGCATTGTAGCGTTCATAAGTTTCATATTCTAGTACTTATTTGTAGAATACACTTCTGTCTCCTAAGAGTTCATTATGTACCAAATAGTTGAAGATAGAAAGAAAGTATGAGAATTTCAATCATGGCTTCAAGTACTTTGATTCAAATAATTTGTATCGACTTTCAGAACCATCTTAACACATTAATTTTTGCATTGATGGGCATGAAAATGAGGTCGATTCCTGTGTAAAGAATTATTATAAGTGTAATAGCTTTTTAACAAGTCAAATAATTTATTACATCTGTATATAATATAGAATAGCTAAGATTTGAAATGCAATTTTTCTCGATATTTTGAATTTATTCGAAGAAAAATGCAATAAAATGCAATAAACAACGTATCTTTCTTACTTTAAGATAAATTATGGGTTGCTTTTTCCAATTTACTGACTTCAGAATAACAAAATGCATGATAGTTTTTTCTCATATTATACAAATATTGCAATAAGAATATCCTCTTTTTTTTAAAAAAATTCCTTTTGCAAATTTTAATTTGGACTCTGGAATCTTTATTTCAAAACTCTTTCACCAGAATTAAAGGGAAGTTGAGGTACAAAACTATCTCAAAAGTTGTAGATTTTCTTTTAGTTTCTGAATAGCTTTCAATACAAAAGATTTCCATTTTATTTATATAAAAAAGCTCCAAAAGGAGTTCCAGTTTTATTTATATTGAAGAACTGTTCCTTTGTGTTTCTAAAAGAAAGACAAAATAAAGTTTTTCGTTGATTTAAGTCAGAGGGGAGTACACGGCATTTAGCTAATTTACTTTTCTTGAATCCGTTTGATTTAAATTGAAATCTAATTATTTAAGTACTCCATAGAAGCTATAAAAACACATTATAAAAAATTGTTTTAAAAAGTTCTTTTGCTTGATTATTTTATATTAAACGAGTTTGTTTACATTTAATTTAAAATAAATAGGGTATTTAGAATTGCTCTTTCCATGAAACGACTTTAAAAGATTACTAGATTTATCTTCTTCTTTTCAAGGAATAGGAAAGAACTATTGTATTATGATAGGGTATTTAAAAAATGATCAAAATATTGTTCATTACGATTTTCTTTTGTTTAAAGCATTTTCATGCCTTTGAGGTCGTATCAGGAAAGTATTTATAACTGGTAACAATCGAATCTCCCTCCGTCTGGAAAAAAATTATACCTTTAAATAAAATTTAGATGTCATTAAAAGTAATTGAAATACGATATAATGTTTCAAAAATTTTATTAATTATGAATTTTACTGAAGAGAGCGCTCATAGCTATAGTGTAAATAAATAGATTTAGTTTTTATAAATAAATAAATTTAATGTAAAAGGCAAATAAAAAATATTTTGTCCGGTATTAATTTTTTTTCTATATTTCTGCGGCAACAATAAAAAGAATTATCTATTTATCTTTTCTAGTTAATTTTTATTATTAAAGGAATTTCTTCAACAATATTTTCACGTTTTCTGATTCTCCGTTTATGACTTCTTTACACAGAGTAAATTAAAAATATGCGTGCTTATTATGACAATACTGAATCAATGATACAAATTATCAAATAATAATGATTATAAAAATTCTATTTTTAGACTATTAATTGTTTAATAAAAGCATTTAACTTTTCAAAACTAATGAATTTTCTATCATTACGCTATATGATAAAAAAATAATGATAAATTCATTCCAGTTTTTTTTGTATAATTCTTTTATAATATTTTATAACAAATTTAAATTATGTATAGTTTTTTTTAAAAAAAATAGCACATTATATATATGAAAATCGATTATGATTCTTACGAAGCAGAAATTTTCGTATTCCTTATCAATAAAATGTATATTATTTTCGAACATCCACAACACAAACATCTTTACAATTGCCGGCATATATTATCATTATATACTCTTGAATCATCCCTTGATACATAGTATTTTATTTTAATAAATGTAGAATATTAACTCTTAAATTTAATACAATTTCAAAATACATATGCTATTAAATTAGTTTCATGAGAGGATAAAAACTATTGATGGTGGTTGAATATTTGATCACAGTAAGAAAATAATTAAAGGCAAGAAATCAAAAGTAAAAAAAATGAAATTTCTGATCAAAAATTTCATTTTATCATTGAAAACATTATTAATTTTAAGCCATTATTTATCTTAATTAATTTAAATCATTAATCAATTTAAACCGTTCTGAAGCAATAACGAGACACCCCCCTCTCTCTCTCTCTCTCTCTCTCTCTCTCTCTCTCTCTCTATATATATATATATATATATATATATATATATATATATATATAAGAGAATTTTTTTTGACTTTTATTTTCAATTTTTCTAGGTGTCAAAACAGTTTTGGAGTTAGACCGATTTTGAGATACATTTTATGCCAAAGAAGTATACATAATAATAATGCAATACTGGTAAAAGCAGGTAAAAATATTTTTGAGCGTTATCTCGGAGACATCAAATCCTCCTAAATGAAGCAACATCATGTTCTATCTTGATAAATCTATAAAAAAGAATGAAGCGAAGTTCGTTGTTTAAGTCACCATTTTTAATAAAACACTTTTTGTACAATCACTAACGGCACACACACACACACACACACACACACACACACACACACACACACACA
>JAOUZG010040071.1:1740313-1817176 GCA_026289955.1 Argiope argentata | reverse complement strand
ACACACACACACACACACACACACACACACACACACACACACACACAGTGAGAGATAAATAGTTTTAATGAAAACATAATTCATATTAATGAACCAAACATCTCGGAGACTATTTGACGATTTTGGCGACAAAAATTAAAGTTCCGATATTTACTCGAAATTTGGAGATATCTTGGCAAGGAGTAAAGATGCTGTATGCTGTATCTCTTTTAAAACGTCTTTTTACTTCAATGGAAACTATAAAATGTCAAGTACTTGTTGTTAGTTGAGCTTAAACAAGTTAATGATTTTTCTTTCAGGATTATTGATCTCCATTAGGGCTTCTCTGAAGGCATTGCGCTGTTACAATTGTTTAACAACTGTTTGTGTTTAAGCGCTACTGATTATTTCAAGTATTATGTACATTTTGTCTGTGTTTTTCTGCTATGTATTTGAACTTTTGTATAGAATAAACCGTTTCTATTCTATACGAATATTATTCTATATTTTCTATTCAACTTAACGGAGTTTGTTGAAGATTTTTATACGTTGAAGTGTTTGAATTTTCAGTAAATATATATAAATTTTTCCAATAAAAATTATAGTTTTATAAGAGCTGCATTAAAAAATATTTTTCGTTTTCAAACATGATAGTGTCAGTTCTTTACAAAATATTGAACTTCAATTGGTCATATCTTTATCTAAAATGCTATCTGTGATATGAAATAATATATTTATATAATTATTTATTAGACATGCATTCGCCCCTGAGTTTAAACGAGAGTTTAATTTCTGAAATAGCTGGAGAATCCATGCTTAGTTGGATGTGCTTTCCCAATATATGGGCTGATATAAATATCTAAACGCACCACACCAATTATAAATCTCAAAAAATATTTTTCATTCTGGTCAGATATTTTATCAAATGAATATGAAAATAAATATCAAATATAACACAAAATATCCTATTTTCCTCAAAAATGTATGTGAAACATTATGTTATGATTTATTAAATATTCTTTCAAAACTATAACAAAATTCAAACAAAAAAAATCAAGAAAATCACTCCTAATTAACTTTAAACGCGTATGTGTCTCTAATTTTTAGTAATCATATGTGACTTTAATATATTTAATTGATTCGGTGAAAAGTTCTTTTGTAAAAAGTTATATCAATAAACCAGTAGTAAATTGGAACTGTTTCATAAATATTCATGCTTGATTATCTATGCTTAAATGTAAACTTTTATTGAATTTATTACTAAATTAAAGTCATTGTTTGAGACGTTCTTTAAAAATCTTCTATATGATATTCTAGTTGCTGATATTCAAAATAATTAAAAATATTGTTTGAGATTATTAAACATGAAAAATGAAATATGATATTTTACCCAGATGCAGTTTTCTTCTCTGAAAAATTTTAAAATCTTTACCAGTATTGTTTGAATGTTAATGAGAAGAATAATTTATTTTGCATCTATTGTATATTCACTGCTTTAAAAATTACCTGGCATTAAAAGCTAATTAGTTACGTTACGTGGCTTCATTATATGAATTATTATATCAAGTTGATTGAAACTAAAGAAAAAAATATTAATAAACATTTCCATTATTTATAGAGTCCTCAAAAAATATAATCTTCATTTAAAGTGTAGATTAAGCATTTTGACTTAAAGGGAGGTTTTCAAACATGTAATTATTTTATCTGCATTATTTCAGAATCTAATTTCAGTAAAAAAAAAACCTTTGTTTTCTTGATAATAATTAAGTCCTCCCGAAAAGTAAAACATCATTTATTTGGAACAATGTGATGTAAAAATAACCCGGAACGCTTAGAGTAATTAAATAAAACGATGTGATGTTCCATCCTTTTCTTCATTAATTTTGTAAAAGGTAACATGAATCATTCATTATTGATTAAGTAAGGAGAACTGGAATTGGATTAACACACAGAATTTTCATTTCAGAATGATGAATTCAGTTTGAAGTTTTCCCCAACATCAAAGAAATCTGAAGGTTTCGGATATTTAAATGTGATAGAAAATTATTACAAATAGTAGATCAAGTTCCACTTATGTTAAAGTTAATTGTAAACATAAAATGCGAGAAAATTGAAATCCATATAAAAGGAATATTAAGAAAAATGATGCATTATTGAAGATCATTTTATAGTGTAACTATTTATAAGTATATATTTAACAACAAAGAAGTAATATCAGAAATTTTTCAGTAAATAAATAATGATTTGAAGCGGATAGTTTGTTATTAACTAAGAATGAAAGGTCATTTCTTGTTGAGGAACGTACATACAAATTTGCTTTCATTTATTGGAATATCCTGAAGGAAATCCAAGGAATAATTATTCTTTTAGAATATAGAGCCCCAAAATTAATTTTCTCCAATAATCCTCTCAATTTTTAATTAATAATTATTATTGGAACTTAACAGCTATTCCCCGAACAAAACTCAACTGGAGCTAGGAACTTACTATTGAAGTAACGGTGAAAGGCAAGAGTATCTGTGTTTTCTGCAGGAAGTCAAAAGGGTAGGGGACTTCGGGAATTTGCATGAACAATAACTAAAAAATCCTGTTTCTTTGTCCTATGTAATAAAGTAAAGGCCGTAGATAGTAAAAGCTGTAAAAAAATATAAGGCTGTGTTATTTGAGGAATAACAAAAATTGCAATACTCATCAACTTGTTTCTTTATTTGCAATCCGACTTTTTAGGTGAAGGCATTATTATAATGATTACAATGCCCATCAATTGGTTTCTTGGTTTGCAATCCCACTGTTAGATGGATGCCATTATAATGAAGATTACAATACACTACAACTTTCTTCTTCATTTGCAGTGCTACTCTGTAGGTGAGGAACGTTATAATTGACAATAAAGTTGCTATCGAAATTGCACCCTTCCCATTTATGTTTGGTGCTTACATTTTCTTTCTTTCATTAATGTAAAGAAGTAAGTCTAAGAAAGGGTTTTAGATATTCGATGTAAAATTGAAAATTATGTTATCAGATTTGAAAGTGAAATAGGTGGAGCTAGCAATAAAAATATAGAGATTAAACTAATTACATAAAATAACATATTAAATTTTAAAAATGTATTTTATCACTTAGGATAAGACTTGCTTTTGTTTCCTGAAGCAAGATATTAATTAAATGAAAACATTTTTACAAATAAGTAAAATTTACTAAGGACTTCCGAGATAAGGTGAAGAAAAAAAATAACATTTCAATTTCCATGACAGATAAACCACCTGTTTTATTAAAAAATAAAACAGGAAACAAGTGACTTCATATTGTTTTCTAACAGAATCCTTACCTTGCCTCTTTGGAATTATTTAAATGATTCTCATTTAAAATTCCAGAAAAAATTGTTCTTCAAAGTACTTAAATATAACTTGGAATTTTTTTAAGAAAATAAAATTATCTGTTCATAATATTGGACTAATTACTCGGATGAACTGAAAATAAAAAAGGTTCTATTAGAAATCAATTTTGACATGGTTTTGCCGTAGCACAATATATTTTTTAAACCCTTAATAAATTTTATCAATTTCTTTAAAAAATAACTCCGTTCGTTTACTTTGAAGGGAAAACATACACAAGGAAATAATACAATTTTGATATTCCTCCCCTCCCCTCCACCTTACCCCACCCCTCAAAAAAACTTTCTGAAAGTTAATTTCGAATTAGGGAAAATTTTACCTAATGGATATTTTAAAAATCCCCAAATTCTTCAAATATTTAGCTGAATAACATCATTTCTTCCAATATTTAGCTGAATAACATCATTTCTTTCAACATTTAGCTGAATAACATCATTTCTTCCAATATTTAGCTGAATTCTTCTGGTATTAAAATAATAAGGGAAAGGGAAGAAAAAAATGTTTTTTTAATATAATATGGAAAATGAGTTTATAATTAATATTCCCATATCACAGAAACATTTCATACAAATTTAGCTAGAACCCACTCAAAATTCATCTTTGATATTCATTCGATGATTTAAAAATACTCACTTATCCTATATATGACGTTCTTCATCTGCTTCCCTTCATAAGCAAAGAAGACGCATACATACTCTTACTACATGGACGTCGACCAGTTAAAATAAATTTCACATGCATAATACAGCACTGGTTGGTAAATTAGCTGGTGCCCCCCCCCCAAAAAAAACAGAGTAAAGGTAAAAAAATTAAGCAGTTCTGGACGATTTTTTTCACCTGAATAACAAACTTTATAGCTGATAAAAAGAAAGCAAGAAGGAAAATAGAGAAAGGCAAGGAAACGAATAAGGAGAACTAATTCAAGAATAGTTGATGGGAAATGTATTAATAGTTTGTATTTTGATGAATATTTGATGAAATGTATTTGATGTATTTTGATGAAATATTTGAATAAATATTCATTCATTGAAAATTAGCATCAGAAGCTCATTTAGAATTAAGAAAGAAATCAAACTTCAAATTCATATATCATCCTTAACTGCTAATTAAAGCACAAAAAGAAATAGTCCACGGCATAATGAAATTAACTAAAACGCAAAATGCAAGTTTACAAAACTTTTTGGTTACCGGATATGACTGAGTAAATGTGAATACAGGATAGAAAGATGGGGTAATTGGTGGATCGAAACATAAATTGGTGAAACATTACAATGGAATGTATACGTCAAATACTTAAAAATTGCCATTATCCCACTTCAATCCAGAATTAATGTTATACAATTGGATTATATTCATATTCTGAACCTATTGAGTCACTTTTAAAAGACTGCGAAAAAAATTCAGCGGTCAATTTTTATTTAATTGAATTTATTCTTCTTTCTTTGAATCTTAAAGATATCAGAGCTCTACGTTTTGACCGACTATATTTGCAACACGTCTGTCTTATCTTAAAAATCATAGTTAATCTTCTAATGTCACAAAAATAGCCCCCCAAAAAACTTAATCATACATTAGCCATCGCAATAAGGATTGACCACAACAAATCTGTTTTAAATTTGTAAATGGGTGGATCAAGTATAGACCATAATTCAATAATGCGTGTGAAGTATGTAATATTGGTGTATGCCCTAATGCGCTTTGAGTTAAAAATGAAATCGAATAACCAGGATGGTGTCCAATATTTCTAAAAAAAATGAACTTTCTTGTTAAGACAACAGCAGTTTCGCAGTTCCAGACAAGCTTATTTTGAACTTCCTTAGCATCTTTAGTTAACAATAGTCGGTGATTACAGAAAACATAAGATGAAGTTAGGTGTATTATAAGTGCCAAGTATTCTTGGTAATTGATTGGTCAAACTATTTAGTAGCACAGACCATCTTATAATGAATATGCAAGATGAATATTCGAATGAAATGTGAAAAGAGGAACAATTTTCAGTTCTAAATTTTAAATAATTCCCAGATAGCACATGGCATTTTTTGAAGAATTTGATAACTATTATCTGAAATTGCAATGAAATGACTTATATTCTTAAATAAATTACTGTAAATAACCCCTTGCAATTTTTAAGTAAAAAAAAAAATATTTGTTAATTTTCTTGACTAAAACTTGTTCTTCTTGAAATAGGCGTAGTACCCTTTTAAACTCTAAAACTAGCGTGAATTATTTCCAAATGTGATTTTGATAGTAGAAATGCAAATATTGATTCAAAATCGGTTTATTTCCATAAAAATAATTATATCACTCACGAAAATTAGCTCGAAATATATTTTATTTAATACTGTTACAAGCGGGCAAGCGGCACGAAAACTCGCCAAAGATGGCGACGTTTGGCGAGGAGCCTCGCATTAGCTTGATTGGTTTGGCGAAAGGAATAGTCTAGTAGGCGCTAGATTGTGCGCGTTGTTTTGAGACTTTCCACGAGATTCAGCGCACTCGCTTTTTCGGCTATATAAGGACGAGTAGCCGGAGTGAGTTAGTTAGTTGAGAGCTTGCTCTGAAATAAAAAGCGTCTCGCTGGACAAAAGGATTAGTGAGCTGTGTTTGCGTTTGCTGTTAACGCTGTGTTATTGAGCTCGCTGTGATTTACTGTTGCTGTGCTATACGATAGCTGTTTTGCAGTCTGTTTTTATTGTGCGTAAGACTTGCATTTACGCTGTAAGTGACTGTTGACTGCTGGATTGTATTAATCTGAAATTGTTACTCTATCAATTATTCTGTACATAACTGTAAATAGCTGTAAATAAATTTGTTTGTGCTGTCCTCAAATAAAGTCCATTCAATCCGAACCCGCTACGCTATAAAAACGTAACAATACATTTTATTTTTAAAAATTTGGGAGTGAATTTGGCATAAAGCAAATTGGAAATAAGTGTCCCTACACCTTTAAAATATTATGTAATAGATCTATATTTTTTAAATATAAGCTTCCTAAGCTTTACGTTAGTTTAGCATACTTATATACATGCAGGAAATCCTACACGTCACATGCTGACTTCCGTATTCTTATTGTAATTTAGGTTTTCTAAATTCGTCAAAAGCAAGAGTTCTCAAAAGGTGGATCGCGGAATGTGTCCAGGGGAGGGAGGGCGAGATGTGAAGAAAAGTGTACAGAAAACTAATTCATTGCCGTAGTTTTCAATAAAAAAAGTACACTTAAAGCTTTTAATACACATACAAGTTGGTTTTTGTGTTCTATTAGTTAATGGGATACACGAGCATGTTTGGAATTAACCAATTTTTTTATGTCTGGAATGAGTTTTGTAACATGCAAAACAATGTCATTTTCCAGTGCCAAACAATTTCTTGATTTTGTTTTCAAATTTATAAGTATGGAGAATCATTGTTCACAGTTGTAATGTGTAGAAAATGGCATCAAAGTTTTTAATGCTTGGGTATTCATTTTAATACATATTCAAAATTTGGCGGTATAAGCTATGTTAAAAGTTACTTTAGCTGACTGATCACTTAAAATCTCTTTCAGTTGATCATGATGAAGGGCACTTAGCTCAGCTTTTGTTACGGCTTGCTCACTGAACGGATTGACTATTCACACAACCCCACTCATAACCTTAACTAGAATGTATTCTGTAAACTGTTCAAAGTTTCGCGTTGAGATGATACTAGTAAGGAGAGAGATGAAGTGTCAAGGAATGTGGCGCCAATACCCGACACATAACTCTACGAACTCTAGAGAACGTGTAAAAAATTTAAAAATCTCTGTTTAAACTTTAGACAGGATTAAAACTTTGGGGGGTCACCAAAATACTTAGTCTAAAAAGGGGGCCACAATGTCTAAAAGTTTGAGAACCCCTGGTCTAAAGTAATGTAGTATACACACCTTTCATAATCTAGGCATTTTTCTTTATTTTTGGAACTAAATGGTATCCCAAACCCACATAAACATTACATTCCGGTTTCTTCTGACTGCCTTTTAACTGTCATTTTTCTTCTGGCCAGCACATAAAGTTATACTTTAAAAGTGATTGCTTCATTCCAACAGTCTTATTCCCTATATTGATGACACTTTAATGATAGGAAAGAACGATGTGAGGGGGAAAGCCACTATCGAATACTTTCCCGATGCTCGGGCTCATGTCTTAATGCATGAACTAGATGTCCTCCAACGTATTTATGCAATCGATTGCCTCCCGAAAGTGTTTCTCTCTTCTCCCCTTTTGTCTTCTTCTCCTCTTTCTAGCGATTAGAACCTGCAATTACTGGTGATTGGTAATTTCGAACCATCACTCCGAAGAGAATCCCGAAACATGATTCGTCTTTTTGGATTGGTAGTTTGATAAGAATAGGGAAAGACCAGGGAGCCCTCATGCTCATGACTTTACCTCCACAAGAAATATAAAATGATAAAATTGTAATAAATAACAATTTCATTTGTGTAGAGTTAAAATAATTTAAATGCGTTTCTTTAAATGGGAATTACTTGATGTCCCATAAAAATAAGATGTAAAAATAAATAATGTTAAAAAAATATATATAATAAGATATAATAATGTAATGAATGCTTAATTTATGTCAGTATGATAAAATGTGCAAGTATTACTGAATTCTATCACGAAATCGACAATAATTAAGAACAAAAATTGAAAATTGGAGAAGAAAAATTAAGACCTAGTATATTATTTTTTCAAAAGAATAATCGAAATTTTGAATTGATTTATCAATTTTTTGTTTTTTTTAAATATCTATATTAAAAAAATTATTTAAATTTTAGTTAGTTTTTTTTTAATTTGACAATAAGTTAAACAACTAATCTATAGGACTAAACAAAAGAATCTTCAGATAACATGAAAAAAAAAATTAATAAAATATAAGATTTCCAATTATTTTCCTGAAAATTTCAAACAATGATAAGACAAATTTTCTATGAAATAGTCAATAGAAGACAATTTAAATATTAAAAAAAATTAAAGAGAAGTCAATTAAATTAAGAAACAAAATCTTTTAACTTGTTTCCAAGTTTCCAGTTTCAATGTTTTTAGATAAAATTCGATAAATGTTCTTAAATTTCACAGTAATAATGCATTTTTTAAAACTATATATCAGTTTCAAAACGCAGAGTTTTAATATGCCATAATATAGGGTTGTGGCTTTCTAAAAAAGTGCCCGGTTTTAAAAATACATTATTTTTAATTTTCACAGATACACTACAAAATTCACAAACACTTATTACTACAGACACATATAGAAAATTAGTTAAAAGAACAGTATGATGGAAGGTTTCCACTGTTTCCAGCTGAAAACAGTCGGTGTCAGCTCAAGGGTTGCGCATGGGGGTGGGAAAGATCGACCTAAGGGTGCAGGTCTGGCGTTTAACTGGTTATCTTCTGCAAAACGTCAGAAGGGGACTCTCTCTGCTCAAGGGGGAAAAGAGGTGCTACAATACTAATTTTATGGGTCCAATCTCTACTCTGCAGGGGGAATTTTATTTTGTTTGTATTTAATGGTATTTTTTAGAGGAAATATTCAGATACGAGTAAAATACGCAGTACTTTTATTTTGATAAGAGTAGTTTTTATTTACATATAAATATTATAGTACGGCAACAATCAAATACTACAAAAATTTACTAGATGGCTCTATATAACATTATCAGCTTGAGAGCAAATAGATAAAGACTCTATTGATTAGTTACAAAAAATTATGTATGAAATGGCTTTTTTTCAGGTAGAACATCTATATAGATAACACAAAAAGTAAAAACTTATCGAAATATAAAATTTAATCCATATCTTTTAGACCTGTTTCCAAGATTACGAAATATATATAAGAACTTCTCATTTAAATTTATAATACAACCAAAAAACTCTTATAACTAATAAAAGTCACAAATAATAAAAGAATTATTGTTAAGTGAAAAAAATATTGCAGTTGCTAAAAAAGTCAGTCCCATAGGGCAATGTAGAGTATACTTCTTTTCAACTTGGGTGACCATTTCTTTTTAACAAATATCTACGATATTTCTTCATTCATACATAAATGAGAGACCGTCAAATACGATAAAAACAAATTAGAAAAAAAAGGGATTCAGACAGTTTACCACTAAGATATGGATGTTCATATAACGATACTTACTCGAAATATTTTTGCACACAAATCTGACAATTAGCTATATAAAAACAGAAATATTCTATTGTTTGACAAATATTACTATTCTTTACTATGCTAAAGAATAAAGAATGTTATGTAAAAGAACTATAAATTATTGGGAAGAAAAAGAATTTGAAGTTTTGTGACAGTCAATATAAAAAAAACGTGTATTTTATACATATATTTGCTTTATTTTCTCAATACTAAAAATACAGCTATAAATTTCTTTTATTTCCTCAATGCAAACAGGTTAATTTAATGAAGTGAGTAATAAATAAAACAATTTATCCGGAGAAATAAAGGGAAGGATGAAAAAAAAATCCGCTTAATAAACACAATCAACTCCGGGCAATAAATAAATAATCCCTTTTACTGTTGCTATGTAATAGGAGAGAAAGAAAATTAATATCGGTAGAAAGACAAAAGAAGCAGAAACGGGATTACATGCTCTTTTTTTTTCTTCTTCTACATCGGATTCTGGGTCTACTTATTTAAACAAAGTGCGCTGTGCAACATTTAAAGAAGATATTGAATAAGGGTAGAGAAGAAAAATTTCCTGAGAAAGAAACTAAAAGTAGAAGTGTCTGCAAGAAAAGAAAAAAATAAATAAAGCATAAAGAATAAAAAAGGATAAAAGAATAAAAGTATAAAGTGTGGTGAAAAAAATGGCATCTGCACGTAAGAAAAAGAACATGATATTTAACAAACTGGAACAAAAGATCCCTAACACGAAACTTGGAATACGCAAACGTAGATATCCAGAAAACACATGACAAAAAAAAATAATGCGAAATTCTTTTTCATATATTCTCAGTTTTAAGGAAAAGGAAACAGCAATGAGTTAATGAGATTAACGGTTTCCTTTTATTTTCAGGAAACTACTGATAAGGTGAGAGAAAGTTTAAAGAGAAAATAATTACTGCACTTCTGGGTGCTTGTTAGGAAATTTTCCTAATTTTAAACTTCTTTATCTTATTGAAGGATATTAGAACACATTCTAACATTAAGAAATATCGTATAAACTTTTAAAGTATGAAAATAGATTAATAAAAAAGCTACTTCAAATAAAATAAGCTAATCAGAGTGCTAAATATATCTGGTATGAAGATACAAATCTTGTTTTTAATGGAATATAAATATCTTGTAGATGAGAGAAATTAATTAAGTTTTGCAGAAAATGAATTTAATTTTAAGGACTAATGAAGAACTATTATATTATATCAAAAGAAGGAAAATTGCTTATTATTCAAATAATTTTAAAATGAGTTTATATTTTATGTCTTGGAATCCGTTTTAATGCGTCTAAAATTTAAGAGGAATTTTTTTTATGAATTATTTAAATGAATTACTGTCTTAATGAATTTACAAAAAACATATGTATATTTTTTTGGGTGAAACTTCCAGAAAAATTTAATAAAGCGTTATTTTAATTTCTACTTAAGAAATTACATCCTTTTTGTTAAATTCATTATAGAGTTTTTACTTTAGACTATAGAGTTCTAATACCTATGTACGTTAATTCCACATTGCTAGGATAAATTTATAAAGAGTAGTTTCCCTCACCATTTAAGATAAATTGGACAAAATTTATAAATCTTGAATGCTTTATAAGTATGTCTAATAAAGAATGGAGATAAAATGAAATTAGAATTTGTAAAAGGATTACTTCTTTTAGTTTAATTTGTTAAAATAAGATGTAGAATTTTTTTGGATTAGAAAAGTGGTAATCGAAGTATGCTACATGCAGTACTTATACAAAATACTCTATAATATCGATAAAGTGTTAGATTTAACATTATTTATACTGACTAGAGTAAATATATAAATAAAATCGACTGTATAAGCATAAATGACAGTTGATAACTTATATCGCATGAAACAGTCCATTGAAAACTTTTTTCTAAAGTATCTACAATATAAACAATTTTTTCTGTTTTTATATCAATGGTATGATTAATAATTTCTTAAAACTTTACAATTCATGCAAGTTACCCACAGTCCCAAATTGGTGTAGAAGGGAATATATGATAGGGAATTATTAAGCGGATCTATGTGCTTTTAATCAGAATTATTCACAATTTGGTAAGTTGCCGTATGGTATGGCACCGAATCAAGCACGCCGTATATGTTAACTGTAATATTCTCATTATTTTCTTCAAAGACAAACACAAACTGGTGTAGAATGGAATACATGATAGGGAAATATTATTCGGAACTATGAGCTCTTAATCAGAATTATTCAAAATTTGGTAAGTTGTCGTATGATACGGCACCGAATCAAGCACATTGTATATATTGATTGTAATGTTCTCATTACTTTCTTCAAGGACAAACACAAACACTTTAAGGTTTTTTTCAAGTGAAATTTAAATATATGTCTCCAAAGTTCTTCAGATATTTCTACAAATAAAATTTAGATGTAAGTAAAGAGTTTCCAAAATTGTCTAAATTTTCCTCCAAATGAAGCATAAATGTTGGTGCTATCAGAATTCTCCCGATTTTCCTCCAGTCGAAATATAAATGAGTATATAGAGTCTCCAAAACTATTTCAAGAAAACAACCTCCTTCCCGCAAAACTCAAAAACTGACAACTTTATCAATTCCTATACATAATCTGGTAAGTTACCGTATCGTACGGCAACGAATTGATAAAGCTATTTTGATTGTTTGGGAGCTCTTCTGAATTTCCTGAAAGACTAAAATACATGTGTAAAGTATTTCCAAGCGAATCATGGAAATAGATAATATGTGTAAAATTCTTCTGATTTTCCTAGAAGGTGAAAATATAAATATGGGTAAGGCATCTCTAAAATTCTCCTGATTTTTCTCCGATTGAAACAAAAATAAGGATAAGGTGTCTCCGAAATTCTCCTATTGAATACAAATATGCATTTTGCAGTTTAAAATTTTTTTCATGAAAAAATAACCACCACCCACAAAAGTAAACAGCCGACATACGCTTGTAATATCATTTTTGCTACAGTCGGCCACATACACAAGTTAAACTTTCTATTTATCATTCTGCATTGGAGTTAGATAAATAGCAACTAAAATCAGTATTGGGCATTTTTTTTCCAGAAAAAAAATGAGAGATCACTTATCCCAAATCAATAGTTTCTCCTCCATTATCTGTTGTATTTTCGTAATTGTAATTAGATTTACTTATAATTAAGCAAAAGGGAATTAATCTATTTCTACCAAAAATCCCCTTCCCCATGAATACTTACTCAATGGCATGAAAATGAAGGAATTTTCTTGATATTTATATTTTCAGCATTTTTCCCCAAAACATATATAAGACTAAAGTTTTGGTAAATTCATGTCTCTGTATGAAGATCTATGCCATTTCCGATTATAGAAGCAAGCTCATAGTCTTATATATAAATTCTATACTTTATACATTATATTTATTTATAAATATAATGTATAAAATGATTTTATACATTATACAAAATATTTTCAAATTTACAAAATTGAAAATAATTTTATAAATTTCTTCATGAGAATTACATTTTTTCCTTGCAATATACTGCAAGGAAAATGTTAATAAATCAATCTATTGCAAGTACAGTGTTAATAAATCAATGTACTGCAAGAACAATGTTGGTAAATCAGTGTACTGCTCGCACAATATTAATAAATCAGTGTACTGTTTGCACAATGTTAACAAATCAGTGTACTGCTCGCACAATGTTAACAAATCAATGCACTGCAATCCGAATGTTAACAAATCAATGCACTGCAATCCTAATGCTATTAAATCAATGCACTGTAATCACAATGTTAATAAATCAATGTATTGCAATCACAATTTTAATAAATCAATGTACTGCAATCAAAGTGTTAATAAATCAATGTACTGAAAACAAAATGTTAATAAATAAATGCACTGAAAACAAAATGTAATAAATAAATGCACTGAAAACAAAATGTTAATAAATAAATGTACTGAGAGCAAAATGTAAATAAATCAATGTACTGCAAGCAAAATAAACACATCATTCCTTCTAGCATTAATTTTATTTTCATTGATTAAATCATATACTTTTAAATGCTTTACTACCATCACGCCAAATTGGCGATCTACTATTCTAGGGTTGTCATCCTTCGTAACAGCGCATCATGACCCACCAGAACTAGATTTTAACACCGAGTGTGACGCTGAGCCGTTGGGTGAACTCATGTCCCTTCTAATAGTTTAATAAATAGTATTTTATAGCTACACCTCAATTGTTAGCATCATTTTCACTAACATACTAATTAGTTCATCATTAGTTATTAAATAATTAGCATCATTTGTAGTGATATTATCGGCTACTATATATGAACTTCAAGGAAGAAGTCTGTATTGAGCTAAAGAAAAATAGGTTTGTAAACAGAATACAGGGTTAATAATGAAATATCGTGTTAATAAAAACACTTCACAAGAAACTTGACAACGTTTTTTTGTAAACAAAATATGGGATTTTTGAAAGAAGATGCCACATTTAAATGATAAAGAAAAAAAATTACCATTTGATTTCCTCTGGGACCCCAAGTTGCAAAAGAGATTTTTTCACCAAATTTGTTCAAAGGCCAGAGGTGATATATTCTCCTGAAATATAACATGAGTATACAAGTTGAAATTTAAAATCAGCTTGCAAAAAACTAATATTTTGTGAGATATGGACAAAAACTTACTTGTTTTCTAAGTCGTATATTTTGTATCTTGCATCAAAAGAATATCTGTATATCTGAAAAAATAAACATCCTAACTTTAATCTTTAGGTGCAGAATATTTTGCTAAGGCATTTAATATATTCGTGAGTATTTAGTCTTCAAAAAAATATTTTAAAATGCAAAACTAGTTTTTGGACTGTTAAAAAATTCTTTTAATTCTTAAAATATTAAAAAAATCAAGAAAAAAGACATGGCGTATAGAGTGTATATTTTGATACCGCTATATAGATTAATAAAATAAAATACGAAGTGAAGTCTGTTTTTTTTTTAAAAAATATGCTCACAATTCAAATATCCTACTTTAATTTCACAAAATATACTTCGAAAACATTTTAAGTATGAATTCAGTCTTATAAATTGTAAATTCAGCAATCACATCTTATTTTTTTGTCAACACTCCTAAACTTATGATGTCAACAGAAATATGAACCCTGAAATTTTTTTGAATATTTAGAAATACTTCTTCTCGCTTTTGTATCAATATCTTCTGCTTTCAAGAGGAATTCATCTTTATTCAGATTGAGCTAGACTCTAAAATAAGTTTTCACTCTTTTATGCTCTTTGAATCAAAAAACAAGTTCTTGAAATTTTATATAAAAACATTTAAATTATATAAACATACATATTGGTATATTTTCAACAAATTCTGTATACTTATATATTACCATATACATTTAAAGGTAAATTTTCAACTTAAAAATATACATTCTAACAGCATTTATATGCATTACTAGTTAATTATAATAGATATTAAAACAATCATCAGTCAATATCTCATTTCATATTTTTAAAATTGTTACTGTGCATGGAATTCAACATGTTATAAACCTAGATTTTATTACTTATGAAAATTTAAAATAAAATGTTTTTTACGAAATGTATTGTAAAACTATAAGTAATACACACTATTTTAGACTAAGAATTTCAAAAGAACATTATCTTGAAGAATTTGAAATGTGCATCAAGATATCCCTATTTATTTTGCCAGCCATCCAAGAGGATTCCCAAATTTTTTGATTTAATATAAATGCTATGTAATTTCTCTTTATAAAGTTATTTTTAATCTCTTAATTCTTTTTGAAGTCGTCGACTCTTTAATTTTTAAAATAGCCAAAAGTGGTAACATTTTAATAATAGTTATTATGTACTCATCAGTTTCAAACGAGAAGTATGTATATTCATTCCAAACTGTTGTTCAGATTTAATTTTATTAGAAATAAGTAATACTAAGTAACTCCAGTCCACTAACGGTATGTTATACCAACCAAAAGTAATTTAGATAAACCTATTAAAGTAGTTTGAATCGCAATAAAGCCTTATCTTTGTAAAAATGTTATTAGAATTGCAAATTTTATAACTAGGATCCTAATTAATTATAGCTGGAAATATTTGTTAAAGCCCTGAATTTTATTAATTAATTTCATTTTACAAATTCAGGTGATATTTCAGGCAAATTTAGAATATATTCGCGTTTTAATATAAAGTTGCAATCACGGAATAAATCTCCATCATAATGTTTAATGAAGATGAAAAAAATGGACTAGGGGAATTGTTAATGATGTTTTTTAGCATGTGATTTCTGCTCTTTTCAGAGACTTTTGAGCACTTTTGAAGTTATAATGTCGGCTGATTTTGACAAGTGGCATTTTGGTTTCAGCTATTTTGTGGTCTTGAAGAGGTCTTGGTATTTAAGAATATGGTTAAACATGGAGTGGATTTTGCCGCGTGAAATGGTATTTGATGCACCTCTCCTGTACCATTCTTCTTCAAGACTTGTTTCTGGCTTTCTCATGTGCCATGAGAGAGTGAGTAAACGCTCTGTGGCATAGGGAATTGAGGATCCTATTTCCCCACAGCTACAGTAAGGAGAGTTGACTAGATGAAATATTTGTGTAGGTATGTCGGGAATGGGCTGTGTCCTGTGAAGAAAAGGACATCCGCTCTTCCAGTTGGCAGCGTAGAGAGAAACGTTCGGTATTGTGTTTCTAATGTTTAGCCTTCTTCTAATTCATTTTGCCCTCTTGTAACCATCTCGGTTAGGAGAATGTCCTTCAGATGACATCTTGGAAGCTTCATTGTATTACAATCTTCATTAGCACTAGCCGCTGTTTTGGCTAGTTTGTCCGCCGCTTCATTCCCGTTGTAGCCTACATGTGCCTTGATCCGTGAAATTTTAATATACGGATTTTCAAGAAGAAGAGAGAAGGTACCTCTTTCTAATTGGCTACTGGATTTTGGAGAACTTGAGGGTTGTGTACTTGCTTTATTATCGACAAAAATAATGATTGGATCTGTTATAGTCATAAATAATGAAATTCCTTTGGGTTTTTTATTTTTATTTTCCATTCACTACTAGAGAAATATAGACAATGCTTTTTCCCTAAACAACATTATTGAAAAAAAGATGTTACAGACTTTTTCAAAACTAAATATTGTAATAATTCCAACAATTTACTTTTCATATAAAATCTTATTACTTTTTTGATATGTCATCATTGACGTCAATCATATGTCATTTTTGATAATTTATTTGATATGTCAACATATCCTTCGCCTCTTCCTCTTTTTTCATGGATGCCAAATAACAAATTTAGACAAAAATCCTTTGCAATTACAATAAAAATTGAGTGAATTTCGTCAATTAACTTTATCACTTTGCATGCATAGTTTATAATTCAAAATTTTCTGTTTATAGTAAGTTAATTAAATTTTTACAAAATTCTGCAAGTTTCAGGTTAGAATTATTATGTTTATACTAGAGTTATTTAAAATAATACTTTTATTTGACGTATTAAAATGTTTTGTTAGTACATTAATACAAAACTCTTCAAAAAGAATGATGCGCATTTTCGAAAACTCTTGAAAAAACTTTTCAATACATAAAAAAAGAAATGTATAAGCTAATTTGTAAAGAAGATATTTCATTAAAAAGCGTAAGTCAGATTTTTTGAAATAATTGTTATTGCAATAAATACATAAAAGCGTTAAAAATTGTTCTATAAAAATAAAATCTAAAAGATTAAAGGTTTCCTACTTTTGTCAATAATTGCTGACTTTTTAATATATTCAATAAATACTTTTCTTCGAAAAATAAATTTCTATCTTATTTCTTAAGTTATTTAATTTTTATTTTATTTTAAAGAACTTGTATTTATTCATACAAATTAGAGCCTTCATTACTTATTATCAAACTGAAAAATATATGAGAGTTAAAAACATTTAATCCATTGAAATGTTTAAAACGAATTTTAAATGAAATATAAATTCAATTTCCAATGCATTTCTCAATTTTTATAAAGCAGATATAAAAAATAAAACTGCAATTTTCTAAAATTCCTTGAATTAAATTTTTATTTTTATCGAATGATTTGCATGCTTTCATAAAAAAATATTTTCTAATGTTTTGTACGTTTTCGTAAGAATTTTGTGCTTTTTCTCATTTCTTTGACATATAATTCTTACTCGAAAAAGTCAATTTGATGTTTGTAAAGCATTTTTTCTATTATTAATGGGTAAGGAAGTTTTAAAATGTATTAAAATGGAAACACATTACCATGTAAATTGCGTATAGTCCCAAAAATAAAAATTACAAAAGAAATTTAAAGAATTTTAAAATAAAAAATTCTTACCCGATTCAAATCATAGACAAGAAGAACATATTTCTGATCAGCAGACATACTGTATTTCTGTACCCTATTTTCCTTCTGAAATACATTATAACCGTTATTGAACAAAAATAAGTTACATCTTAATAAATAAGTAAGTTGCATCTAATAAAAATACTAATAATAATTATCGCATTGTAAATAGTCTATTACGAAAGTATTACATTCAACGTAGGTTGAGAAAGATTAGTTCTTTAAACATTTAATAAAGTTCACAAAAAATGAATGTATCAAGGAAAAAAAAGCTTTTCAAACTGAAACGGGTCAAAAAATTCACCCTCAGCTCTCACAAATAGTTTCTGTAAACTTTAGCTTATAGAAAATTCTCCATTTATGATTAGTAAATTGTTGTTTTAAAAGAAAGTAAATTTATATAAAATTTAATTTTAAAGTAAATTAAAGAAAGCGTATATTTTATAATTTCTCCGTTTCTTTGTAATTTCATGGTTTAGAAAACGTATTCAACATGTACAATGACAAAATTATTTTCATAAACGATTTAAATTTTAAAGTATTTCTGGAAAATTGATATTTTTTACTGTAGAAAAAGAATGCCTTTCTTATAATTGTATTCGTGCGCCATAGTATGCTTAATACCACTTTTTTCAGGTTAATATGATGATAAATTATAGATTACAAGAATGGTAAAACCTGCATATATAATAGTACCCATTTTGTTATTTCAAAAATGGCTCAGAATGGATTGTAAAAATATTCGCATTCATTTTGAAATTTCTTATTTTGAATCTTACATCAGTAATGATATTTCCCAGTGCATTTTCAAAAAAGAAAAAATGCACTTCAGATAATTTTGCCTTTTAGCTTCCAAATGTTTTTAGTTCAAATATTTATGAACTATCTGTTCGAGTTGTTGAAAACCTCTTAGAGGATAAAAAATGCAGCCTTTCATATGCGACAACATGATTCCTCCTATAACATTCAGATTCGGCATTGGATGCTTCAAAAACATAGCTCCAACAACAGAATTTAATACTGAGATATTCTTTTCAAAATATGTTTTATCTAGAGAGAAAAAAGGAAAATGCCGCTGTGAAATACAGATTTTATGCCGACATTTCCGAAAAACAAAGATTAGAAGAATTGATTAAGTCCAAGAATAGAGAAACATTGGAAAGAAGAAAAATTTAATGGCTGGATAAGATTTGTTGGAATATTTCGAATGGCCTTTTATACAGACAAATGGAAAAAAAGGAGTACCCTACAGATATATATCTAGAGTTCGAAGGGGTTTGACACTGAAGACTTATCATAAGTTAGCACAAAATTTAATCAGTCTCGCAACGAAAATTTCTTCTATTAAGATATTGTTATTTCTTCTATCAAAACTAATGATAACATATGATACATCTACTCATGCAAAACTCGTGTTAAAGGGGCAATAAAAACACGTTTAAAATATCATTTCCATATATGGTGACGGAGGGTATTGAGTTTTTTTAAGGAAAAAAAATCCAGGTTTATTTATGTTTAAAGATGTCAGTTATGAAAATATCTGGCCATATTTTGGATTAGATATTAACGTTATCTGAGACATTAACAAAATAAGAACGATATATTTTTTCGTTGAAGTAATTTAAAAATAATCCAATAATTCGTGAATTGGAGGAAATAATTTCATAATATAGTAACATTATTTTAGATAGTTTTGTTTTGTTGTCTTGTTTTTATGTTTCGAAAAATTACTAATTAGCAAAAAAAATTCGAATTCTAGCTAATATTTAGTTTTATATAAAGTTTTAGTGTCTTCTAATGAACGTTGAGCTGTGAATTTATATATGTATTTTATTTTCATTGGTTTAAATTATCACTTTTTCATCTTATAAGACTTTTGAATTTCGATTGAAATAAAAAAAAAATGTTTCGCATGAAATTTAGAGAATAATTTAAGAAGCAAAAAATATAACTATCAAAATAAATTTTAATTTGATCCATTGTTATATTCAGATATTTGTACGAAAACATGAAAGTGATCTTAATGTACATCTTTATGCCAGGAGATAGAACTTCTTTGAAACAGGTTAAATAATAATGAATTTTAGAAACAAAAATGAACTATTGTGCTAAATTTATGAATAAATATTTACAAATAAATACAAACTTCACAAAATCCGATTAAGATATAGTGTATTAATTTTAATCATTACCGCTATGAAAATAAATTTTAGCTTTCGATTAGAAGTGTATGAATGTTTCATACTTTTTTCTTTAATGGAAATCCATATAAATAGCTATTTCTCAATTTTGATTGCATTTTATTTACATTTGAATTTTTAAGTTTCCAATGCTGTTTCAAATAAATGATAAGAATAAAATATCTGTTAATGCATTGAAATATTCAATTTCTCTTCATTACATTCCATAAACTACTAGGGGAAAAGATCATGTTTGCAGTTCAATACCTGTTCATAAGCAAAAACAGGGCAATTCAAAAAACAAGTAGACCTTTTAAATTTAATATTTCATTATGAACAATAATAGTGATATAATATAGAATATGCTTAATAAGATATATATAATTTTGGGAATATTTGTATTTAATTTTTCGTATTTCTGCTTATGAAAATTGGGAACTCTATTGACTATTGACAGAATTATATTTTAATTCACATTCTTTTAATATTATGCATTGGATTTACAAATTCATTTAACATTTTAATATAAAACCAATACAATTATAGATTGAATTTTTAGAATTAAATGTTTTTATAAGTTCACAATTAAACTGAATCATTTAATAGTATAATACCAAAATGATTCAAAGTATGGTGGAATAACTTGTGTCTATTTGATCATTTTTTTAATTATAAAACTGCCTTTTTGTTAACTTCATTTATCAGTGATTTTTTATGATCATTTTTTACTGCTAAATCTTAATGTATTCACTACTTGTGGGCAAATATGGATTAACACTTCATTTCAATAAAATGTACTACAAACAAAAGAAAAGAATGTTTTCTCTACTAATTTTTCAATACATTTCTTCAATACAAAGTTTCTTAAAATATTTAAAAAGTACTTATAAAGGAAGCAAGACTTTACAAACTTTTTATTCCTTCTTTTCCAAATTCCTTTTAGAATTTGCAATATTTATTCAGAAATTTTCAATTGATTAAACACATTTCTTAAAATTGCACTTTTAATAATACATTTAGGACTTATTTTTAAATAAAATTGGATTGATAATATCGTTCAATTCTTTAAATTAATTCTATATTTATCTGTTTAAGGACTATTTAAATAATTTACATTAAGGAAAAGAAGAACAGGAAACGTAACAATTTTAACTCTACTTCTGAAGCCGATATATCATTACCTATTTGCATTGGTTTTTTCGAAGGAAAACTTTGGTAAAAAGTAAAAATTACATTTCAAAATATAAGGAAATGACATGCCAAAATATAAGTCGTCAATATTTCAAGTCCATAATAATTGAATGGGAAATCTTACAAAAACGGCATTATGCAGGATTCTTTTTGAGCTCTTCATTCGAATGGAGTACAGAATTAGATGTCCATCTTTATCTCGGAAGATGAGCTGGTCATCTGAAAAAAAAAGATGAAATTTTACTCTTACTGTTCCAATTATTTTAAAGCAATTAAATTTTATATTTATTAAGATAATTAGAGAATATTAGCAAATTCACTAATATTCGCTTGGTCATTAGCGGTAATTAGCAATTTACAATTTTAACGAATGTTCAACAATTATGTTCTAGAAAAATGATGGGAGATATTTTTAGTTCAAAAGTATAAATAGTGCAGTGTATCGTGGAAGGATATCTAGTTTGACTGTTTTGTTTATATAGCCAAAAACAAAAGTAAAGCATAATAGAAAAGTTTATGGTATCTTAAAAATAAATTAGACTAATCATCCACAGCCATCTGTAAAGACAGTGTCATTTCGAAACAGTGTCATTTTCGAAAGGTAAATTCCAGTTTCTATGTTGACATTTCTCGACTAAATAAGTTTCTTTTTTATGTTGAAATTGGCCAAGTTATTGATGTGCTAATGCAGCTGATTTAAAGAAAATAGAAGTTGCGAAACGTAACATTTATATTTTATTTGCATATTTTAGATAGATTTAAGTAAAATTTTATTAGTTGAATGACATTTTTATTATTTTATAATTAATAATTTCTTTTAGTATTAATTTCGTTTTATATTTCGCATAGCATTTTTTTCGTCACATTTTTTTAATCCTGTTTTAATGATTATTTTTGATTTAAAAGCTCATTTTTTTTAAATTCTTAGAATACATAATTTTTTTAAACTTTCAATGGTATCGTGCATAAATTATATTACATTATATGTAAGCATTAAGCACACAGACAGTATACATAAGAATTTCTATTATATCTTCATTAGTTAATACCTGACCATAATATCGGAGACACTGTTAATTGATATATCTAGACAGGCACATATTACAATCTATTATTATATTACGCTATTAACAATGAAATCAATATCATGTTCATTAGAAATTCCTCCAGAACAATATTCCTACCGATTTCTCTCTAAGTGATATTTTGGGTGGGTGTATAGTTATCGGGTGTTTCCTTGAAGTGCTGTATTTTAATACAAATTTACAATATTTTATAAATTTACGAATGATTATATTCTTTTAGGTTATAAAAAGTTGTATCGATAGCAATATTCCTATTTGTCCTTTTATGTTGTTCTATTTTGAGAAAGGATGGAAAAGCAGCGATGTCATTTCACGTTCTCAATGAATTTTCGGTGAGGCACAATCAGCGAAAGTTGATGCAGGGATTGGTTTGTCCATCTTCAAATCTGGTGGCAATAGCTTAGAAGATAAGATAAGGGTTGTCATTCATCGGATTTCGACGACCAGGCAAAATTGGCAACCGTGGAAATCGACGAAAGTTTGAAAACTCGAATGCTGGCAGACAACTTCAATGGGGGCCATTCAACCAGCGTTCAGTTAATAGGCTTCAAATTAATCATTTAAAAATTTTATTGTCAAATTTTTATGACATTTTTTTCATAATAAATAGGGTTGAAGTACGCTAGATGATTTATTAAAAAACATTTCATAACTATGCCCCAAGCCAATATAATCATTCGAAGAAAAGTGTCTTGATTTAATGAATACCATAAAACCACTTGTGATAACCTTTCAAGAGTTTTTATACCAATGTTTACACAGATTCATATCTGTGATTTTCTTGATTTCTTTCACACTATCAATGTCTTACTACTGACTCATCTCACAAGACAGTTAAAACCAGAACCAGTTTTAAAATCATCTGAATGGACAGTGATAGGATGACAGAAATAATTCTAAGAACGGCACAACTAATTTCCCCCTCAATATCCTTATATTACTCAGATACATTTTATATCACAATCAATTCAGTATTACAAACTAAATTTAGCAATATATTTACTAATTTCATTGTCATTTTCTTAAACATTTCGCAAATGTGAAATTATTCTTCAGATTTCAGTGAGGATATTCCTGTATTTTCACGATGAAATTGATGTTGGAGCTTTTATTTAAATGCTATTATTTCCTAATTTCAATTTTAATTATTTTATTCATAAGTATGACTTGTTTGTACTGCCATTAGTAATTGTCAAGGATTTAAATAATTTTGTATTATTTTGCCTGAAAAGGGATAATTTTTAAATCAGCAGTTTTGGCAAATAAATATTCTTACATATCTTGGTTGATCGAATATGAACGTGATTCAAATTGGCTTTGCTATTTATGACCTTAATAAAAAATGAATAAGTTGGTAAATGTGAGAATTGAGTCATTGATCTTTGGAATGAAAATCAAATGGAACATTTGATCTTTGGAATGAAGTTCCACAAAGTGAATTTTATCAAATATTTGATTTGAATTTCAAACACTCAACCGAATGATTAATCCCATAATTAAAACTTACTTTCTATCTCTGAATTATTTCACATTGCTTTTAAATTTTTTTAAAAAAAATATTTCAAAAAGAAAAGTTAAGTGAAAAGTTGAGGAAACTTGATAAGAATGGCCTTGAAAACTATGATTGTTTAGATTGAAATAAGAAATGAAATGTAACATTTTATATCAATTATGACAATTATTTACTTATTTATTAGCATTACATTGGATATATTATTAAAAGGATTGTTTTTCATATCCATTTCATAGTTGACAAATGTGGAATTTCCATGTATAGGTGTAAGTAACCGGATAAATTGTATTCTAGCTAGTTCTTTGTTGTTTTTTTTTAAATTTCTAGTTATTGCTAATGGGCATTTGGGAATTTTAAAGAGAACCTATCAAGAATTTAAAATATTCAACAGAAAATTCCGAGGTAATGAAATGTGTAATAGAAAATATGCTACTAAAATATATTATAATGTAAATATAAGAATGCTCTTAGATTATGGTACCTTTTTGAATTTTCATTATTTTTATTTTTCTGATTTAGGAAAAGATAGAGATGCATTTGCAAAAAGTATCATCTGAAAGAGAATGGATCGACATCCTTTCAATATTGGGCTGTTTTATGTTCACCAAACGAAATAAACCGCTGCAATCATAAGTTGCAATCTAAAACAATTGATGCAATTATCTATAGCTTTTAAAGCATTTACCTGAATTACCCATTCATTTTTAAAGCGAAAAACAAATTTCCTTATGTAGTGGATTTTATTGCTAATTTATATATAGTGTTAAGTTTTTATCTAAATAGAATGGAAATAACTACCAAAGTGTTAGCAGTTTATAATTTTTAGGGTTTCTTTTTTCAATTATAAAAAAAATAATTTATTAATATTAGTTCCATAAAATGCTTGAAATATTACACGCAATTTATGTTTTCTAAAATAAATTACAAACATTATTTATAATCATGTACCCCTAAATTAATAGAACAATTACAATGAAAATTAGTTTAGTTGGCACCAAAAATGCGAGTGAAACTTCAATGTATGATAAAACACAAAAGAAATTCATTTAATTTACGTGACTTATTAACTAAGGCACATCTATTCGAAATTGTTACATGATAATTAAAACAGCATAGTAAGGCTTCTCTAGGTGAAATGAAAGCTTACAAAGCGTTATTTCAGGAGTCAATTCTTTATATTGGCTAATTTTCTTCAATGCACGAATTTGTGGAGTATGTGGGTTAGTATTAAGTTTTTAATTAACCGCAATGTTTTTGTTATTATTACTGAAGTCCATTTCATAATTTAGGATTTTGATCCTTAAGTAAAATAGATAATTTTTTTCATGGTAGTATTGCAAAGAAAGATAATATTTTTGCAGTGAAGAACCGACTAATCTCTTTAAAAAAATCTTTAATTCATTTTGATTAGAATCTTTATATATAAGAAATCAATTAAATATAAAAAAGATTCAAATGAAATCTGCTATGCATATTTCAATGTATCATGTCAGAATATCATTTCTTGTACGGCCAAGCATCACGCGCTCGTGTAAGTTAAATTATATTTTTATTCGCTTTAATTGTTTCATTGAATGAGTCACTTTAGTATTTCAAACGATCCAAAAAACTTTATCTCAGATTCATTGTTTTAAAAAAAATATTACATTTCCTATTTATTTCATTTCATATAATCGCGTGAGCAACATTGCATTTTTCTAGGTTTTATTTGCAGTAATGGTCAACTTATTTTTTTTAAAATAAGAGCTTTTGTAAATGCAATGACAATGCGCTATTGAAAGTCGTGTTTTGAAATCCCGCAGCATATATATATATATATTGCTCTACTCTTTTTTGTTGACGCCATAAATCTCATCCCCAAAACTACATCTTATTCTGCCATGATAATAATTGAAAAAAATGTTGTTAGATTTTTCGTGGCTGCTATCAATATTTATTACTCGCATATCAGGAAGTATTGAGTTTTTTTTTAAGGATGAATGATAAGAACTTTTTCCCAAAATGTCATATTCATTGGTACAAAGTTCTTTTTTTTTTCTTTGTAGAATGCCATTGTCAATATTCTTACTGAAAATATAGCATTAAATGTAAGATTTCCTTTCCATAAACGTAATATTATATAATCTTCATTAGAATTTATAATTAACAGATTAATTTTTCAATTAAAAACTGCAAAATAAACGGAACTATGCACGTTTAAAAATAATTAACTAGTTTAATTACATGATCTTATATTTTTTCTTAATCCCATCTAATTTTTTAATGTATTAACAACAATGCAATATGTCTTTTATTTGTATGATAATGAACACATCAAACCATTGAAAATCTTCACAGTTTTATTTAATTGCATACACAGTTTTAATTATTAATTTAATTTAATTATACGTTGTAGTTTAGTCAAAAGTGTTAAAACTAATTATATATCCTCATTCATTTAAAACATCATTCAATAATTTCAAAAATTACAATGAAAGTCATGAATAATGTTTGATTCTCAAAAAAGAAAATGTATTTCTGATGTTTTATGACATGTCAGAATTACATCATTCCATAGTTTAAGTAGACTCTTTCTTACATATACAGGAGTGAAGAATAATTCAAGAGCTCTACATAAGAGATAAAACAAAAAGCTTTTTTATGACACAGAACTAGTTAGTCCAACAAAAAATATTTTACAAATATAGTATTAAGCGAATTCACTCCAAATTTCATTTTCAACTAAACGTTCCATTGAATTCACTTATTTCATTAATTTCAAGAAACTCAAGGCCTTAACAAGCAAATACTAACAATTAAATGATTTTTTTTAATTTCAAAATTTTTATATCTTACCTACTGCTATCTTCAAGAACGACCATTATTATATGCAAGAAAAATTTAAATAAAATTATATGTAAAAGAACACCAGTATGATAATATAACCCTCCAAACTATAACAAATAAAAACATTTTCACATTCTCGTTCGCTAGTAAATCTTATCACATCAAATAAAATTTCTTCCTTCCTTAGAAAGCAAGAACAAGCAGATCGGATTAATTTAGTATCTTGCTCACCTTAAAGTATTTCTCCTAACATTTGAAAACTTTTCAAAACTTGCGCTTTATTTCTTGATATCCGGCAGAGAGTGAGATTTTAATCTCGTTTTATATTAATGAAGTTTTTCTTTGTCCGTGCCTCCGAGCTGCACATGAGAAGGGCTCAGAGTTACCGAAATGAATTCCTGGTACACTGCTCAGAAATAAGATGCAGTTCTCCCAGCAGAATTGCTTATTTACATAATTACGTTACGGGAGTAGGTACATTTGGGTGACGCGTGTTTCACTGCGGTTAAGGGAAAAAAGGGTTTACGAAGGGGGGGGGTATGTTTCCGAATAAAAATGAAAGATGACATCTTAACATTTTTGAAACAAGGGAAAACATACAGATAGTGCACTTTGTTAATTCGATTATATGAAAAAGTTAAATAAAATGAATTTAAAAAGAAACCTAAAAAAACTTTAAAAAATATTTTTGGTACAATAAAATAGAATTTATATTGCACCTTGTAATTTTCTTATGAAAATTATTCTCTTTTATTTGCATTCAAAGATGTTCACATGTTATACATTATAGGTTTTAATATGTGGTATACTAAATAACAATATATCTTTATAATTAATTGTAATTGATACTATTGAGATATTATCATACGAGAACATGATGTTGTTTTCGATAGGACTTTTTGGATAATTCAAAGTAACAAATAATTGAAGCTCGAAATCCCGTAGGCAATGAATTAAGAATAAATGACAATATTCAATAAATATCTTTTAATCGCATATATTTTTTTTCTTAATGACATAAATTAATTAATACAAATAATGATTTAAAAATAATGCTCTCATATAACATGAAATTTGCGATATTAGAATTTATTTCTTTAGGCTGATTTAGTTTTGTAAAATTTTATTATGCAAAAACCATATCTGCCAATCTCTCAGAAACAAAAGTGTAAGTAAAAACACAGTTAAAGTAAGAAAGCACACAAGACAAAACAATTTTATAAAAAAAGACGAAACAATAATGAAAGCATGTGTGAAACTTAAAAGTAGATGGTAAAAGTTTTGAAAGGAAAAAATATTTTATTAGGAAAGATTTTATAGAGTATTGTTACTGCTACATAATTTCTGAAATTTGGTTTTTATAATATTAGAAAGTTATTTCATTATTTCTAAAACATATAATTACCAGCGTTTTTCCGTGTTTTTTAGAATCTTTATATAGTTTCAATAACCAGTTAGAAATTCATATTATGCTTATATATTTATGCCAACTTTACAGTTTTCAGTTAATTTGATTTTGATAACCTAAAAAATTTTTTTTCACAAAAATTGGAGATATGAGTCTAAAATTACAAAATTGAGCTGTACCGTATAGGAATAGCAATTAGAACAATACATAAACGGAACAAAAGAATCTTAGAAAACTGTGAATCTAAATGTGAATTTATCATTTTATACAATTAATAATATGAGATTTAATGGAGATTATTTCCGAAATTCATCAAATATAGTTTTGCATTTATTGACATTATTTATCAAATTATAAAACGTATTTACTTTAATTAAAATGAATGTTAGCTATACGATAACAGCGTTTTGAAATTAAAAGATTTATTTTAGGATCTTCTAAAAAAATGCTTATTAAATCTTTGATATCAGATCGTCATTTGGATACATTACTTTCATTGGCCCATTTCAGGTAAAGTTTCCTATCAAGGAATTGGCATAAATTGTCTAAAAATTTCCAAATTATCTTTAATTTAATTTTGATTTTAATCGATATGCATTAAAATTTTAAAAATATTTTTTTTAGTTACTAAGCCTACATTCATTTATTATGTTATTTGGAGTGACAATTCAGAATCCTTTTTCCTGGGGATATCGATTTGTCGCTATGAACTTTAAGATAGCATAACAAAATTTAAACGATGTGTTACTAAAAATAAATACTCTAATAAATAAATCGTTCGACGCTGCATTATCATAAAACTGTTCGTTATTACTAAATTTTACTAAATGTTGCATCGCTTATAACATTTACTTTTACTGCAATCTCTTTTACATACAAATCAAATTTTGACAATATTTTTGGTAGAGGGTTGGTTTTTTGATTTGAAAAAGATTTGAAGCCTTTTATCATTAAAAATATTCTTAAAAATCAAAATTCAAATCAAATTTCAATTTATGAAAAAATAAAATTTAAAATCAAAATCAAAATTTTAAATCAAATATTTTTGAAATCATAATCAAATTTAAAGCTCTTAAAAATCAAAATATTCCTTTTACAATATTAATAATTTTTCCCTGCACATTTTTTTCTCATTTTAATAAATTTTAAGATTGTGTTATATTGCTAGTGAAATTAATTTTTACCCTTCATTCTGAACCAAATACATAAAAGCTGTTTAATTGAAATGCTTTGTTTCATCATATCCAATTATATAAGTAAATTTATATTTCACAAGTCGTTAATTTACCAACTTCACGTTCGTGCACTTGATTAAAACTTAAGATATTTAAAATTTGTTTTTATAAAATTTTAAGAAATTTAAAATTAATGTACCGATGATGACAAAAAATTATTATAAAATTGCAGAAAATAAAACCAATAATAGTTTCAAATATAAAAAAATATTTTTGATATGACAGTCTTTACTTAAACTGGATCATAACTCACAAATTGTTTAGGTTATACAATCAAGCTATACGAAGCTATCAGAGATGAAAAAAATTAAAACGTTTTCGTAAAAATTATTTCGATTTAGCAATTACAATTTTTTTTTACTGTGAAGAAAATTTAATCAATTTTGCGTTACTGTATTCAAAATAAAAAGAAATTTTTTAGAATAGTTGATGGATAAATTTTAAAAGAGAAATATTTATAATATTTTTTAAAAAAAACATGTTATAAGATGCAATTCAATTATACAGAACGAGAAAGGAGAAATAAAAGAATTAAAATATAACACTCTTTACTTTAAATTTGTCATATTAGATTATTTAAATTAAATTAATTTAAGATTGAAACAGTGCTAAGCATATTCAAATATCAAATGATCTCATTAAAAATACATGACTGACAGGCTTAACACAGACGGACATCTTAACTGTGCTAATCTTAACTTAAAATCAATGGCAGAAATTACAATCATGTGAATTTAATGGAGATAACTACTTTTTCTATAAATGCATAGTACTGAAATTAAATTCTGTAAAAAAAAGTAAGGCTGTTTTTTAAATATGGACACTATTGTTTCATTTTTTTATTCACTTCAAATTATTTTTACTTCAATAGCATAAGATATGAATTGTCTCAACAATTGTAGTTGAAAAACTAGTCTATCTTATATCCATATGAATATTCATGAATGAAGGCAATTATACTCTGCAGACAGGAAATATTTCATTTTTTGAAAGATATTTCTTAACATGTTATTACATATGCCGAGCGCTTTACATATCAGACACAAGATGTTAACATCTTAGCATGACAAAGAAGGACTATTGAATACGTTTCTACTTAAAAGATTTCTTGAATAGCTCGAAATATTAATCTTTGGTGGACAGACCAGCATTATGAAATAAAATTATGTAAATAAAGTTTAGTTCTTTATGAGTTTCTTGAAACATTTCTTTATATTAATAATAAAAGAATTGTTTCACTTACATTTGAGATCAATTAATTATATATTATTTCAAAGGTTATTTTATGTTCAGTAGAGCTATGGGCTTATTTATATATAAATTTATAAATATAATTTTTAAATTTCGATAATAATTCCCAAAATCACTTGCTAATTTGACACAACTTATAATACTTTTTTTTATTAAAAATAGAATATATTATTATTGATTTTATTTCTTTGCTATTAAAAATAGAAAACGTTTTGCCAGTGTTCTGGCTTGGGAAGCGTCTTCTCCGTAATCTGGAGTTTCCAGATACAAGTCCTCGTTTCGGCATGGTTGTTCCCTATCTGTGTTCTATTTGCAAAGTGTGTGCAAGTGGTCCACTGTAAAATAGGGTAATGGAAGCGAGTGTTATGCGTCCTCTTCATATGAGTCAAAGAGTATGAGTTATGAGTTCATATGCGTTACACTTCTGCCTATGGGTCTTTACTTTCAAAAGCTACTGCACACATCTCTCTACATTCTCTTGATTTAGTTTGAATTGGAATTTAATCCAAGGGGGATAAATAATAACAATAACTTTAAATTTTTTTTGTTAAAAAAATTTTAAAAAAATAAAAAGCGTTGATTTAAAAGAAGTTTCAATTTAAAAAATGTTCAATTTAAAAGAAGTTTAAAATCTCTAATGCTTTTGAATAGCCAAACTGTATTAAAGGCCCGTTTCAATGAGTTACGATAGTAACAGAATTCCTTTCAATGTATTCTTTAGAAAAAAAACTGTATTATATATTTTTAAACAACCCCTATAAGAGTGAATAGTACTTTTAAAACAATGGTAGCGGAATATTTTTTTATTGAAATAAGGCTTTCTTTAAATCGAAAATTGTGGAATAAAATGTTTTTTTTTTGTTCTTGAAAAATATCAAAAACATTACAAAGGAAATGAAATTGGCTGCCTTTTTTTAAAACAACATTGATCATGGAAAGTAGCACTGAAAATAATTTTTATTTTAAAATTTTACATCTCTTTTCTTTATATATTCACGTTTATAAATTTTTAGTTCTTTTTATTCCACCTCATATTGTATTCTATTTCCATTAAGACTAATAACAAAAGAAAATAATTAAGTTTATAATTAAATATAATTATAATTGAATTCAAAAATATAATCCCAATATCAGAAAAAGATCCATTTAAAATTACATCTTTTTAATGCAACAATAATTTATAAGGGGCTGGTGTGAAAAGCTATTTTTAGTCTCTGATCAAAACATTTGACAACTTTTTATAGAACGTTTTTCAAGTACATTCTTTTTCAGTTTTTTTCCCTTTTTTTTACTCTCAATAATAAAACCATAATGAAATCACAGATGGCAAAACTGAAAGAAAGTGTCTTGTTTCTTTTTATATCGCCGGATAAAAAGTATCTTCGATGATATAAAAAAGAAACATTCAATTAAAAAGCACTATTTCATTCAAGAAACACTTTTCGCTCTCTACCGTTTAAATTAATCGTTTCTTATTACGTTAGTTTTAATTTGATTATTCATAATTTTTTAAAGATTTTTTCAAAATAATCAATGTATCTTTATATCAGCATTTAGCCTCTAAAAAGGGGATCGGGCTAATGAAACAAAAAATAAATCTTATTCATAAGTAGAGAAAAAATTGCGAAAATCCTAGCTTCTTCAATTTAGAAAAATTGTTAATTCTTTTATTTAGAGATACGGTTATATTAATAAAAAAGATTGAAATTAATCATTTTTTATCTGAAAAATGTCAATATTATGGAATTGAGGTATTATAAAATATCTGTTTAAATACAATGAAATTTCTATTATATAACATAAAAATTACTTTTATAAAAGAAAAAAAAATGCAACCACAATTAAAGATTGTAAGAATACGAATACACAAAACATCATGCTTTTTAAGAAAAATTAAAAAAAGTCACAAAATAAAATTAAGATAATGTATTCAAATACGGATAGTTGGAAATATAACATTAATATAACAAAAGAATAATTGTTGAATAATGATGAAGTATTAGATGTATTCTGATTTTAAATAATATATAGATGTTCCGTAAAGGAAAGCGGCAAATAATTGCACATTTATACTTCCAAATTTAAAAAAGAAATAAAGCATTTTCCCTCAAATATTTCAAACAAAATATCTTTTAGGTTTTCTTTTATATCTCAAAAATAGATCAAATTACTGTGAAATTTTAAAGATGATTTGCCAAATCTTAATTTGAGGAATGAAATTTTACTTAAAATGCAATGTTAAAACTATAATTAGAAATTTATACTGTGTAAAACTATATATCACGTGAATGAAAGATTCCCTTTAATAATAAATAATTAAGGCAATAGTCTGATTTCAAGAAAGAAATTTAACGAAATTTCTATCAGATTTTACTGAATTTTAAATGAAACTGCAATAAATCAAATTCTAAATCGATGTAAATTTCAATGAATTAAAATATGCCATAAATGTCAACATTGATTACTCTGGTGTTGAGTTTTTTTTCCAAAAAAAAGTAAATTTTTATTAATACTATTATATTTAAAATTTATCTTCGAGATCGAAAATATGTAAGTAATTATTTATAATTTGGCGAGATATACATCCTGAAGAGTTTAAAGTAAGATTACAAAGTCTACTAAAATTATTAGTTCAAATTAGTTCCATAGAAAGTAATTTGATAAAACTCATGAACAATATCACAGGTAATTTTCCTAAAATTGTAAAATAATTCCTCCTAAGCTGTGAAGAAAATAATTCGATGAAACATGGACGATTCATATTTTAACTCTATGCCCCAAGATGGTTAATTCAAACATTAAATAAAAAAGATACCATATGATCACAGGGAAGAAACTTATTTTAATCGCTTTGTTGTGGTGGTTGTTAATAAGGACACTTGCCCTGGACAAGCCGGCTGATGCATCAGCGGTTTAAGCCGAAATAAGCGTCTCTTGTTTTGAAGTCACTATAGCTGACGCCAACTAGGGCCAAGAGTACGACTTTAGATACACACTCATATAATTCGCTTGCATGGCACTTTTTAACAGGGAGAGGACACATTCACAAGCCTCACAAATAGAACACAGAACAACCATGCCCTAACTGGGACTCGAGCTCTAAATCACGAGAAAGACGCGCTATCTTTGTGCCTGGACACCGACACTTTTATTACAGAAAATATCATTAATAAGCCTAAATAAAATATATGCTTATTTAACTTAAATAATGGTTAAAAATGGTGACTGCGCAAAAAAAAAACATTGTTCTTTTTCACCGTTTAGTTAAAGATTTGTACCATACCTTCTAAAAATATGTTTCTAAATTTAACTTATTTAATTTGCTTACAACTGTATTTTAATAAAATTATTTTTTTCAAAAATAATACACAGTTCAGTATTTTCTATTTTGAATTTGAAAACGAAATAAAAAAAAATAAATGAAAGATGCGGCATAAAACGTAATGATGTTTAAATACATGTTCATAGGAGATATTTCTATCAGTAAAGGTTTTTTTTTCTTTAATACAAAAACTTATTCAATATAATGTTTCATGAAATGCAATTTATTTAATATTAAGAAAAGAAGATTACTGTTATTTATGATAATCTGAGACATGTTATTTATGATAATCTGAGACATGTTATTTATGATAATCTGAGACATGTTATTTATGATAATCTGAGACATGTTATTTATGATAATCTGAGACATGGATAATATAAAAAAATTATGAAGACATTAAATATTTATCCATGAAAATAATTCATATATATTTAAGAGAATTATAAATTTGGTGCAAATGTTTGTTAATTTGTATTAATTGTTTTCACCCAATAACTGATTTCTATGGGAAGAAATCGTCCATGACATACTACATGTTATTTATGACGATTTTTCAATTATATTTTTATTCTTGTTTACTCTCAACTGAAAATATGCTTTCATTATTAAAATAAATTCCTTGTAAGTGATATTAATAATATATGAAACTTATATTAGAACAATTCCAATTATTTCGTTCTTATCTACTAAATATTTTTACTATTCAAAATTAACAGAAATATTCAACATTAAATTGCAAAAATAGCAATTCCTAAAGAAATATTGATCAATAGTATTTCAAGAAAATTCAGAAGACCTGCCAAAATTTTATATGGTCTTTTCTTTATCCGTTTACCTTTCTTTCAAAATTAGCGTTCTAAGGAAATTCTTAGGGAACATTTTCACTAAAAGAACTTGATCGTAGTCTCTATGCTACAATACCGAAATGTACAAGCATTTCAATGGAATGCCATCACCATTCAGTAAAAATGCTGCATCGCCTTTCTGTTTCTTTCTTTTATGTTCCCAGAGGGCCATATTCCCCACCTACAATCTGCCTAAAGAATGAAAAGACCCCTTGAACTTCGAAACAAGAATTCAGAATATTTTTAAACTTCCAAAGTGGAAAGTTTTCAAAATTTCGAAACATATTGCAGCGAAAGAAAGAAAGAAAAATAACTTTATAGATAAATTTTTTTCATAATTGTCGGCTAATATTGATTAGTGGAATGTCGGAATTAGATTTATGAGCATAAAGGTTCAGTATAGTGTACATTGCTCTTCAAATTTTTTTCAAATTCTATACTAAAAGATATATCTCGGGTATTTTTTTAAAAAAATGTCTTAATAATGATTAACGATGTTTAACTCAAAGTTCGATCTCTTTAAAATGTTATATTTTTGTGATACAGTTAAGGTGTTTTATTTTATAATTAAAAAATAGAAAGAAACGGACATTATGATTGTTTGCTTCATCAAAACAAGAAACTTCTGTTAAGTTCTAACCAGATGAATAAAAGTTTTACGAATGCTAGAAAAATTCAAGGATCTAAACATTAATTATCTTCGACTAATTATGTTTTTTCAAAACTCCATATCATAATTTTCAAACATAAAATACTTATTTTTAGGAGTTTAAAATTTTTTTAATATATTTATATTTTCATACACATGCATTAAGTATTTCGTAACTTAAAGTGCAAAAGTAGAAGAAGCTCCAAATAGAATTCACCGTTTCCTTAAATCTCGTACTATTAATATTTTGGTCACATAAATGTCTTCAGCTTCCTTGTCATCTGATCAAGACTAAAAATAATGAAATTGTAACAAATGAGAGTGATAATGATTTTAAAGGATAATTTTTTAAGATCGATTTCTTCTTATCGACACCTTCCTTACTTTTAACAGAAATAACTCAAAACCATTACAACGATATCTTCACAATATTGAGCAATATTCAAAATATCTCTTAATGTGGGAATTTTGTGCATTTCATATTAATAAGCAGGATAAGGAGTAGGTGTAACCCTCGCCATATTTATTAGTGGCAAGCGACTACATATTAAATTTCCAGAATTCCAAATCCCTTAATTACAATCTGTTATTGAACCACATCTACCTGAATGCCAATTCAACACTTAAATAACGAACTTAATATAAGATAAAAACTCCGCGTCATAATCTTCTTTATTTCTTAAAAGAAATAATTCATCAAAATGGATTCAGCTTAACATTATATATCATATTACTTCCTATTTTTCTTTTCTTAGAAAACCGATGCTTCATACATCATTCTAGTCTAATTCTGTCTTCATTCAGCGTCTGGAAGCGAAGTTAATATTCCTTACACACTGATAAATTACAAAATACTAAGCAAATTGCCATTATATTACAACATTCAGAAATTATAACGTAATACGTCCTTTAATATTTCGTAATGTTACTACCAATTATGTGCATGCTTGAAAAAAAAATGTGAACTGAAGGTATTGTCTAATGGTATTCAGAATAAGGCATTGATGATCAGATATTGTATATTAGAAATGAAGTAACAGAAGTAACTAGCTTAAATTATTATTATGAATCAAATGCAATTTTGATTTCGCATCCGTTGGGCTAAAAGTTGGAACCCACCCGCCGAAAACTCTTCGTGTGTGTGGTGGTTAGTGTACGTTTAATTTGTCGTGTTCACAAAGTCCTCTTTGGCTAGAATAATACCTGAGGGTACTGGGTAAGATGTGAGCTTTATTAGCGGCATCTAAGGCCAAGAGTAAGACTTAGCTAGACACACGTCACAACTCTTTTTAGGGGGCAGATTTCATTCATACATATTCATTCATTCATCTCTGATCGTAATTTGGACCTGGAACAGAGAACGATAACTTCTGACCCAGTACCGATGGCATTACTCTCGACATGGAGGACTTTGCGATCTCAGCAGATTTAACGAGCACCAGCTGCCAGACACTCGGGGAATCTTTTGGCAGCTGAATTTCGAACTCGTAACCTAAGGAGCACGAGACCAACGTTCTACCAAAAAGGCTAGCAAACTTATGTTCATATAAAAACGTTTATATAATCATTCCTGCTGTCTGAGTTATTTAAAATTTGATACTGATCCATGAGAAATAAATTTTCAGAAGATAAATCTATCTATAATTTGTCAGAATAAATATACATAAAAAGAATAATACAATAATAAAGAAATACATATCCAACAATATTAGATAATTCTTTGAAGATTACGGATGTCTTGTTCATTATCTCGTATATGAAAAATAAATTAATCTGGCTGTTAAAAATAAATTTTTGAAATTCATTATGGACTATCTATAGTTCACATTGTATCAATTATTCTTGTGTTTAAAAAGTTTAGTTCTAAATAGCAAAATTTTTAATTTAAAAAAAGTTTTAATTATGAATACAACCACTATTGATTACAAAAAATTGATTTCGCTTTGAAAGTGACATCAATTTTCTTCTCGAATTGCCTATTTTTGAACAAATAAACGTATTTTACTATAAACTTTTTTTCTTGTTATTCGAAACAATTAGGTAGTTCAAAAATAGAATAACTATTAGTAAATTAATTGAAATAAAATAAAATCTAAGCTTTGGAAAAGTACACAATTTTCGGTATATTATAATTTTAAAAGAACATATTTATACTTTTAAAACTACACCTATAAATGATTTCTTCACAAATTTGAATAATTAAAAAATAAAATTGAAACTGTTTCTACATTCTAAGATTTTCAAATAAAACCTTATTTTATACTTAAAAAAGCAAAGCACAGAATTAAAAATTAACATCCACATTTATAGGCAAAGATCTTTGAGGGTTAATGTATAAGCGTCAATTTCAGAATTTATAAACAAACCCTGTTTTAATGGCTACGGAAACCAAAGGAACAGTTTCCTATTGTATAAAAAAATTATAAAGTAAAAGCATCATATTCAATCAAGAATTAGAATCAATCTACTTTTGATATTGTAAAACCTGTTTCCAACTCAATTTTATCGGTATTTGAAAGCAATGATATTTAGAAAGATCTGGTTTTATGTCAAGAGAAAAAGAATCAGTTACTGTCTCTATCAGGAGATTTATACGCATGTATCAGTATCAATCGATGCTTGATATAGAGAAACCAAACTAAGATTTTGAAAAAATTGAAATACGCCTTATCATCAAGAACAGAGAAGCGAACGAAGTTTTTAAACTGGCATATCAAAAAAACAACAAAAGAATCGATTAGATTCCTTTATTATAAACCTGACACAAATGAAGTTAAATAAAAGTGTATTACAAAGGTAAAATACTATACAAAATCTTAATAAATATTTCATTTTATAATTAAGCTATTAATTGATTTTGAATTAAGTAGTCTTTTTAAATGTTCCATCAATATTCCAAATTGCTAACATATTCTTAGGAATTTCCATTAACATTTTGCCATTCTTTTTAAGAATTTTAAAAATAATTCTAATAATTGATCAATTTATTTTTATATAGGTTTTATATTCAAACTGGAAAATTAAAATTATATAACATTTTATAATAAATAAAATAATTAAGCAAATAAAAATAAACAAAATTATAATAAAAAAATATGTAGCATTTAAAAAAAATTGAAATTTTATATTATTTATATTTGTCTCTCTCTTCCCCTCCTGTTTAAAATAATTTTTGTCCTTTAAAAATAACTTTTTAAGCATTATTAAAAAAATGTGTAATTTTTTTAAAAAGTTAGACAAAATGAGTATATATGCATGTCAAAATGAGCTATGCATTTTAAATTGAAGTTTTATTACATCAATGAAACATAATTAATCTTTAATGATGTATGCAAGGAATTACTCTCCTTGGTAACAAAGATTTCTTTCGTTCTATTTATTTTTAATAAAATAAGACTTTCTGCAGCAATAATAAAATTTTGAATTAAAATTATTCAATCTTCTGTGTATTAATGCCAGAACAGTCTGGCACTAATACCCAGAACAGGGTATTATATAATAATTATCATTTTAATTTTTATGCTGAGAATATTCATATTAATGCATTTTGATGGTCGATAAGGTAGTAAAAAATAGAATCTGATAGCTTGTCTAGAGATAATGATTAATCCTTCTTCATAGAAGTAAGTTTTGCATAAAAGAAAAAGGCACAAAACTTTTAAACTATAATCCTTAAAAAATCAATATGATCATGTTCTTCAAAGGAGTTCTTAAGGCTTATTAAAAACTGAAGCGAATACTTTTTAGCTTTCAAACTCTAATATCTAAATTGGATGGAACATTTTAATAGTTTCTATCGTCTGCGCTTGTTTCGTTTTAGTTTTTCTTTTGAATTTTATTATATTTCCCTCAGACTTTATTATTCTCTTTCACTTCAAATTTGTAAGAATTTTTTTTTGTCTTACAAAAAAAAAAAAAATCTTTTCCCCAATAAAATTTAAAATATTTCATTAATGACCTATCTGTTATTTTTAATGAATATATGCTGTTTATGAAATTTACATAATATTATAACAATAACTATTACTATTTAATATCTTTTTATTTCAGATGAGTAAATTATTAATAGCAATATTTTATTTTTTGAAGTTATAGTTTCTGATTAATTAATTGAAATATTTTCAAGCTACTCTAATAACTACTTTGTTAAATGTACCAAAAGTAAACAATTTTCTCTTATTTAAGAATGATTCATAATTTTTTAATTCTAAAATGTATGGAATTATAAAACCTAGTTTTTACACGGGCAATATTGTGAACGCCATATTTTCAAAAGTTCTGCAGTCTTGTCAATGTGGTTACATTTACCTACAGTTAGAAATGCTCCTTCTAGAAAAGATCATTAGGATCAGTAAAGCAAAATTCTTGGTTTATCTGCCATACGACGATTTCTGATGATTTTTATCAGAAAAACTTCCAACAAATATCGCGTGATACTAAATATTTTTAGCGGAAAGACAACATCATGATGGAAACAATCAAACTACACCAAATGCGGATTTTTGCTCAAAAAAAAAGAATTATATCTTGGCAAAATTTCCTGTATCGTAATATCTTTATTGATTAGTTGTAAAATATTAAATTTACAACTTGTTGAAAGTTCCGTTAAATGGCAATTTCACTAAGAATATTTTTCTTTATCCGTAAGCTTAGCAGAGATAAACATAATGAAAAAATAAATGTTTTGGTTAATCATTTAAAGTGCCACACTAAGATAGCAAAAATAAATTGGCCTAGTCATTATAAATATGGAAATTAAAGAAGTTCTCTTTTTTGAAGTTTTGTTTGCTTTATTCCATATGTTTTTCATGAATTTCCTTCGTCACAGTACAAAGTCTAATTTTTAATAAAAATAACATACTTTATTATTAAATATTTATTTTATATCTATATTTTTCCAATTTTTTTCTTTTTAAACATTCAAAAATGGATAAAGTGTACCCAAGTATCTACGGAAATCATTAAAATTATTTTAAGTACTATAATATTTAAAATGTTGGCCAAATATATAAAATTAAAAATTTAATGTATCAGAGTTTCTTTTTTATCGATTTCATGATAAATATTATACTCAATACTGAATTCTGAATTGTTTATTTTTTCCTCAAATGATAATTGATTCTGATTTCTGCATTACATACTTGTATACTTTATATACTGGTATTGTATTTGCAATTAATAAATTTTGTATTTTAAATACATTTTTATTTAATATTTCTTTTACAAAAACACTTGAAGGCCTTAAGAAATATAAATGTTCCTTTTAAAACCAAGCGATGCATTTTTGAAGAAGTAAGCAGTTACAGATATTTAAATGTCCATTAAGACTTTTATAAACACGTGATTGCAGTGAAATTATTTTTCTAGCTTGTTCAATTTTATCAATGTTTTTTTTTTATCGAAACAACACGAGGGCTATTTTCGTTCAGATTGCTTAATTTTGAACCATTGTCAGATTAAAAAGACACTAGAAAGGCTTGCAAATTCCTCGCACAGCACAAGAACCCCTAATTTACCTCTAAGAAGTAATTAAATATGTAATGATATGAGGAAAAAAATTTCTGATAAAAATTTCATAATTAATATCCAAATTAAGTAATAGGAAAGTCAAAAAAATCATACAAATATTGGAATTCAAAATTATGTTTTATAAATTCTCTAAAACTCATAACCTATCGTCCTAAAATGTTATGTCAATAAAAATGTTCATAAAAGAACGTACGAAAATTTAATGAAATATTTTTAACACTTATGTCACATGCCCTTGTATTTGAAGGTGAAAGCTTCGTAAGTCAGATAATATCTATGGTACACAAGGCAATTGATTTTGTATTGTGGTTATGTTACTCGGCTGCAAACCCTCAGATTGCGAGCTCGGTTCTAGATCAATGCGCATTCGACATATATTAAAAGAATTGCAAAGCCAATTTAGTGCTTTAAATTATTTACTTGTGTATCTATTAACGACTTTTTGTTTGTTACTCGTATACGTTACCAAATGAAAGAATAGAATGGTAGAAATTGCTTTAAAATTTTTAATCATAATACAAATTTTCAAATATCAAACTGGTGGTATTAGAATAACAATGGATTTGCTACAAAAGTAATAGTGAGGGGTTAGTAAATTTGGAGTTTATTAGCAGAAGTCCTAATTTCGGGAAAAAATATTTTTCATTTATTTATATGTTTTACCTGAGTAAAATTTTCGGCATTTCTCTTAAGTACTTGCTATACAATAGAAAATACATGGGAAAAAAATCAGATTAGTATCTGCTTTAGATTTTCTAAATTTGTAGGAAAAAAAACGGGATCGTTGGAAAATACTTTTTTTTTCAATTAGAATTCGAGAATCGACAAAAACACGATTCTAAAACTATTTCTTCACGATTTCAATCAATATCATAATGATAAACTTTGGAAAACAATCAAAAAGTTAAAATTTAATTTTAATTTAACATTTTGTCGCAAATATAGAGCTACAATTCAATTTGTAAAGATCATTACTCTAACGAGCCCTGTTTTTTAATGTGTTTCTAATCTCCACAAAGTAATTTTTTTCCCCTCTCCAAACTTAATTTTCAACATTCTTTTTAATCTACCATCATAAAAATATTTGAAGTTTCAGCTCAACATTTTTATAATAATATATTTTTCTGTACTCGAAATCTGATTGATAAAAAAGTACTTCTAAGTATTTTTCAACAAACCTATTTTTTTTTTCACCAAACGCAATTTTTTTTTAAAAAAAATGTAGATTTGATTCTAAATATTATACCAGTTATTATTTTCTTCGCGATATCTTTTTAAGTGGAATCTAACGTTTCCTTTCAAATTAAAAAGAAGTATTTTCTTCTGACATTTTTTTAAAGACGACTTCCTATCTAATTAGGTTATCATTAAGTTCCATAACACATTACATAAATACTTTCGATATTTATATTTTGTTTCTATAAAGATTTCCGCTAAGCATAATCGATTTTACTTTGATAAAAAAAAACTGGTGTTAAAACATCCTCTCCACTTCTCTTTATCTGGTATCATATCCAGATCCAAAACATAGAGCTCTAGTTTGGATTCAGCAACTGAAGTCGATAAAATTGCTGTAATAATTTCTCGCGTATTTTTATTTTACGTGAGAATTCTACTTGATTATATGGTCAGCACCATATTGGCTAAGGTGATTTAATTGGACTCATTTATACCTGAATTCGGCAGAGATTTTCTGTATAAACCTAATTTTTATTGAATTTAGTTTAGACCAAACACATTCCTGCAATAATGTAGAATGTAAGTGATAAAAAAAGTAATTAAACAGGAATGGAAGTTTGGAAGAAAAAAATTATCAAACATAAAAAGATGTCAATATATAATAATAGTTTTGAATTAAGCTGTAATTTTATTCATAGAAGAAATAACTAATTTTACATGATTTACGAAGTTTCTGCTATTAAGTATTAGTGAATCGTCAATACTTTGTTAAATTAATGACATTGCATTTATTTTTTTCCTTCATAAAAATCTATACTTATATGTGGAAATATTTTTAGATATAATCTTCAAATGCCTCACTATATTTTCATTAATTTCAATTATTCTAGTTAATTAGATTTCTCTACATATAAATTTTGTAACAAATCAACTAAAATTTTTGGAGTTGTACAATAAAAATAATTTAAGGGCTAAATCAAAATATAATAGCAAATAGATTGCATAATTAATATTTTTTATTCAAGTTTAAAGGTCGGTCGTAATTCAATAAATTTAATCTAAGAAAAATTAACGCTTTTTTTAACTTTACCGCTTTGATTGACGGAACGTTACTGCATAAATATATGAATTTCATTATTTTATTAGCATATTCTATTATAAAAACATTAATAATAATCGAATACTAAAACAAGGACAATGAAAGTTAAGCAATTAGTTTTGACAAAACAATTTGAATCCAATATATATATATATATATATATTGGAACAACGGAAAAATAAAAGACATTACTATTTATCGCAGGTTCCTATCTGCATGAAATGAAATATGTAATATGTAATGCAATTGATTTCAATATCTAAGTTACTTTAATTTTGACTCTCTTTTAAAAATCATTTTATACTCCATCTCTGTCCGTATCTGAAAGGGAAATAAATAAATAAACAATCAATTAATCGATTTACATTTCAGATCTTACTTCATTTTTTAAATATATTTCTCCACATCTTATTCCGTTACGTTATCCGTACATAAAGGGCTGAAATTGCAATTTATTCAAAAATATTTTATTCATTCATACATTTAACACTGTATAATTTTGCTATTTGTGTATAATTCTGTTTTGGGGCCTATTTTATTTAATTAAATATTTCATATAGGATTTATACAATTGTAATCGGTTCCCATTTGCTTTATATAAAAGTTCGTTTAAAATGTAAGCAGAGTGGAATGTTACTCGCATTGATTCTTAATTTTAATCATCCTCATATTTATTTTCAAAAGAAAATTTCATCATAATTTAAGGATCTTTGGAAGACATGCTTCTTTTAATGATTTTTTTAAATTCATATCTGAGACTGCTTTTGTAAAGTTGAATAACTCTCAAATTAAAGCGAATATGCTAAAAAATTTTGATTTTTTTCCAACAGATATTTTCATTTTTATTTCCCACAGTTCATTTCAGTGTAGCAAGCATTGGCCGAATCTTTTTTGGTGGATTGTATAACTAATAATTGGTGCCTACTTATATTTACATAATTAAACTTTTATAAAATAAAGGAATAATTTTAAAATTTTGCACCAATTTCCTACATACAGTATGCATTAGCAAGTTTTTAGCGATGGTGAATAAGCATACACCTTCATCACTAAAAAACTGCGAGATATTCCTGTACAATGTGTTGAGGTAAATACGCGTTTACCATGATTGCTTCAACATTTAAAAATGATCATATATTATTCATATCCTATGCTTGAACTCCAGAAAGATTAAATAGAAACCATAACTCTTGTGTTGTTCCATCCGAAATTTTTATTTATTAATCCTCTTCTTCCTTGTTGCCAACACCACAAGTAGAAAGTAGATGAACTCAAGAATTTTAGCTCCTGTTGCCAACGCCACAAATTGTTTCTATTCAATTAATAGTATCATCTACTCAGTGTCGGCGTCCTGGCTTATGTTAGCGCGTCTTCTCTGTTATCGGGGCGTCCTGGGTTCGAACCCCGGTTTGTGCGTGGTTGTTCTTCTGTGTTCTATCTATGAGATGTGTGAATGTGCTCCCTGTAAAAGGGGGCTGTGCACGCGAATTTGACGCTTAGGGCTAAGTCGTACGCTTAGCTCTAGTTGGCGCTACTGAAAAACAAGAGACGCTGATTCGGCTTAAAATCGCTGACAGCCGTCAGCGCGCTTGTCCATGGCAATTGTCACTAGTAACAACAATAGCAGCCTACTCCATGAATTTAGAAATTTCTTAATAGTTTTGATCCAATAACTTGGATCATTTTAGTTACACTTCGATTGTAATGGCATTTCTAGTTATTATTATCACCATTAAAATTACTTTTTTTATTATTGCCAGTTACAAAATTAAATTGTATTCGAATTTTCTTATAATGTAATAGACAGAATGAAATTTTAATCCAATGATTAGACATCCATTTTACAAATAACGATGACTGAATAAAATTTTAATAAATACATGGAAAATCAGACAGTACTCTTGGTTTCCAGATTTCTACAATAAAAACGTATGTTGATTCACCACTTACTACTGCCATACTATACTAGTTCACTGAATATCAAGCTATTTACTTAGAAATGACTGGAAATCTACCCGTTAATATTTTAATGTTTGTATATCCTGAAGTATAATACCATTACACCCCTTCCCATTTGGAACTAAATTTTCTATCCTGTGCCTTCCTCTCGTAAGTTGTACTGGCGTCTGCTAATATGTAGTGAACTCATTTAAATTTACTAATCCAAATTATTCATTCTGCCAGTCTTACAATGCTAACGTACCGAAGCTAATTTGCATAAGTAAATTCACTTTCCGGGCTACTTTAAATACTTTTCGAAACACCTGTAAACAACTACTGTGTAGAGCAATTTAAGAAAGATCATTTACATGTTTGCTGGTTTATAAGCAAAGCAGCTTTTGCTCTAGAGTTACGATTTCTATTTCATTTGTTGCGCAGCCATACTTTCTTTTTATATTATGAAATGAAACTTTGATGACAAAATGGCTGTATATAACATTTTAATTCCGTTTAGTAAATGTCTGAAAATAATTACAAAAATGTAAAAGGCTAAATTATTTGTTATGAATTTAATAAATAAGATGATGGAAATCAATAGAAATTTTACATGTCTAAAAATTTTTCAAAAGCTTTAGATTAATTCAGTATAATTTTTAGATATTCAAAACAAATATTTCCCAAAATACAGTGAACAATTTTAAAAAAAAATAGATTAGAAAATTCTAAGATAATCCAAAAGTTCATTTTTTTACTGTGACACACAATGTTTACGGATTTTTTTTGTTGTTGTTACAAAAAACAGCAAAGTAAAAATTTGTGTAAATAAAATTTTGAAACAAAAATAGCAATAGCCAACTTAAATTTTATTTAACTATTTTTTTCAAGCTGCTGCCCGTACATACAATACTTAATTTTATGAATTCCCTGCTGAGCTACAATGATCTATAATAACGAAACAAGAGAATTCAAAATGATCGCATGTTAATATTTGTACTCATAATTGCCGTAAAATATGAAATCTTGAAGAAAATTCTTTAATTTTAAATTGGACGAGGACGATTGTCAGATGCCATAGTTTGAGCTGGTTCCAAATCTTCAATGACGTTATAAATGGTAAAATAAAATCTCACTAAAAGGGTCAATATTATATTTAGAAATACAGCGTTCAGACTCATTGTAATCTCTTCAGTACTTTTCTCCGTGAAGAATTACTTTGTTCATCGAAAAAATTGAAAGCATATAACACTGGGCGATCCTTCAAATTGACTTAGTTTGACTTATAGAAGATTCAAAATATATGGCAAAAAATAACTTAATTAATAATCTAAAACTTCATGTATTAAATCTATTTAGAAGTATTCATAGTCATTATCATTAAAACAGAATTTTTCTAATGACAGTTGTTACATGAACAATCAGTTTCGATTATTATATAACGAAAAAAATGAAAAATTATTTTTACATACTCAGCCTTAAGATTTTTTTATATAAATAAAACTGATTATAAGGTATTATATATTATGCATAATAATGCCTATTCAAGTAAAAAAAATTTTTCCTTTGCTGTATTGTGAATTTGATAAATAAAATTTTACCTTTATTCATATTTCCCATTGTTTACTTAAATTTGGGTAAAATTCAAGAACTGATTAAAAAAATTCTTAGCTTATTTTCTTGGCAATAGACGTTAGCAAAAAACTTTCTGAAATGATTTATTTTCTCATCACAATGCTTATTGTTTTAATTCAATATATTATTTAGCTGGATTTCTAATTTTTACTTTAATTTAAAATACAATTTTCAATACTAATTAATATAAACCGAAGATTTATATCTTATTTTAATGCAGTACAATATTTATTTAGCTTATTATTTTACTTTAATTTAAAGTTCAATATATATTACTAAACAAAATAAATTTAAAATGCAAGAATCCTCTACGCATTGAATTTTTAAAGGACTATTATATAATCTTAGAACAATTATTATAAATATTATCTTCTGCTGAAATCAAAATCTAGCTTAAAAAGATAGAATATATGCATTTTTAATACATTCAATATCATCAAAAAATTTGACATGGATTGGTGGAGAAACTATAGTAAAATATGAATATTTTGAGCATCATACAGTAGAAATTGTATCCAATTGAGAATGAAAGTTTATAAGTTTTAGGGCTAAGTTTTTATTATTTTAAATTTTTATTTCAAGCACAAGAGGCATTTATATTTTGATTAAAAAAAGATCAAAAGGGCTGTATAGATTGAAATCATAAATTGCAATTTCTAGTTATTTTAATCTAAAAAGTATTATTTTTAAATTAAAATGATTACATTAAAAAAATTCTTTCATTACAATTTTTTAACCAATTCTTCTGAAAATAAAATAAATATAGAATTTTAAAAAATATTCTAGAGAAAAATTGTAAGAGAAGAAATAAACGTATATGATTTTAGGAAAAATTCTAAAAGCAAAAATACTATATATCCATTAAAAAAACGTTTGATCATATTTCTAAAAATTAATTTCTGAGATAATATTTCCAAAAATTAAAATTTGTAATAAAGTAAATTAATTTAAAACTAACATTATTCCCACTGAAATATTCACGACTTTAATTTCATTTGAAATCCAATAACAAAGCAGATTTTAAGCAATGAGTAAGATTGCGACCTCGCTTTTGTAATATAATTTCTTTTCTTTAAAGTATCAATTTTAAAAAATTTCGCTTTGGAATTGTAAGTGTTGATTTACTTCAGACCGAGCTTTTAAATTTCAAAAATGTAACATAAACTTTCCCCTTCCCTTTGTTTTGAATAGAAAGGAATCAAAAGACTATGTCTGATTATTTACGATGGGCATTAAAAGTTTGTAAAGGATTTTTTTTCCGTAAAAGAAGCAAAGGAATTCGGTATTTAATTTAGCAATCGTTTATAATTGAATTTCAATTTAAAAATACAGTTTCGCAGATTATAAAATAACGAAAATTAATTTTGACAATTTCTGGTAAGTGGAGATTGTATTTCTTTTTACATTCAAATTCAAGCAGTTAATAATATGCTGTAAGGAAAGAAAAAAAAAGCATTTGGCATATGAAATATTTATGATTCAAATGCTTTAACATGTGAATCCTTTTCCTAAAAATAATTTATTTAAAAAAAAATCCTAATAATCAGAAATACTTAATTACATTTAGAAACAATTATTTCAAATGATTTATTAAAAATAATTAAAAAATGTTAATAATGTTACATTTAAACATTAATTATTGAAGTCACGTAAATTCATTCGAAAATGTATATGTTAAATGCATTTAGACTGAAACTAGTTTAACACTGAAAATCTATATGAACTATTTATTTCTTCAATAGGTTTTTTTTTACTTAGCTGCCATCCTACTTATTATACATAACACTTCTCAATATTTATAATCTCGATATACGGGAGAAAATAATGCATTTAGTTTTAAATTAAGCTAATCTACATCCACATATAAATGCACATTACTAAATTGAAAGGTGTGAGGGTTCCGTTTTTCTCAGAAGAATGCACAGAAGACAAACTGAATTATCTGTACTGAATTAAATTGCCTACATGGGAAGAAATGACTTCCATCACAGAAGTAATTCCATAATTTTGCATTTAGAATCAAGAATGGCACAGGTATGTAGCGCAGAATTGTACATCGTATAAGCAGTATGTAGTATACGATGTAGTTCCATTTTAAATCTATAGTCGCTTATGATTCAATAAATATTCATTGTTGTTTTATGACCAGATCCTGTTAAATTATTTGGCATCAAAAACTTTTATACATTTTTGAATATATTTATTACCTCATAAACATAGATTAAATTCGCACTATTCTTAAGTATATTTTGGTTTCAAATAGGACAAAAATGTTTAGCATTTAATTTTTTTTTCCTTTCATGTGAAGATCATGTAGAAATAGACAAACGCCTTTGTAATATCTTAATAGTGTATGTATAGAAGAAGTAATTTATTTATCAACAATTTCATTTACTTATCTATATTCATATGATAAATGGATGCATTTATGGATTATTCTTTTTAAAAATATGGTTGGTCATCAAGGAGAGTGGTTTAAGCTGAAGACACTTCTAGTCTACGCCGATGGACATATTGAAAGAGTTTAGGAAGTTTACTGATTGATAAGGACACCAAACTTTTTATTCACTTCTGTGTCGCATTTAGCTTTTAAAGAAAGGCCTCTAAATATTGATTATTTGCGATACTGAGTTTTGTTGCATTCGTATATTTCTTTGACATTTTCTTTGCTAAGCTAATGCTTTCAGCAGTATAATAACAACTAGCACCGATTTTGAGTGACCTTTTATAAAGTAATTTTCTAACTTTATCTGAAAATATGCATGCTCAGTCTATGACTCCTCTTATAAATCTTTAACTCACCACAGGTAAAGATGGCAATGAAAAGACTGATTGCGCTGTGAGGACGGCACTGGATAATCTCTCAAGACCATGCATTCATATGGATTTGTTTGCCACATATGACAAACACATACGCTCTGTACGGCAGGAATCTTGGGATTGGGAAATGCAAAACAAACTGCATTTTATTAAAACGAGTATCAACATATGGCATGCTGCCTCAGTTAGAGGGACAGATGTCAAATTAACCAGACTAAGCATTGGTCATACTCGCCTCACGCTCAAACATCTCTTGTTTGGTCAGCGTGCACCGATGTGCTCAGACTGCAATGTTGATCTTACAGTTAGACACATTTTAATTCAGTGTCCTAAACTTCATTTGCATCGCATGCGGTTTTTTAAATGCATTAACAATGGTGGATGCCTGAATTGGTCGGAGAGTACCCTCATAAGAATATCCTTGAATTTTTAAGAGCTATCAATTTTATCCATTTTATTTGAATACCATGGGATTTTAAACATTTACTTCGAATTTTTTTAGCAATTGATGGTGGTGGTGGTGATGGTGAATAGATTTTTCTGACGCAAGAGCCAGGATTGGATATGCTGCGCCAAGACACAATGTAGAAATATGTTTCTACACAATTAAATCACATATAAAATGTTTCCTCCGTGCAAACAAAGTTATAAAAACATTATGGTAAAAGAAGCTGTTATAAAAAGGTATGAAGATTTAAATAAGAAAAGACATACGCAAAAACGAAATATTTAAAAACCAATGAAATTTATATAAAATGGATAACGTTAACAGCTGTTACAAATTTGAGAATATTACAATGATGCTGTTCTCCAATGTGTTCAAGTAACTCCGGTGACGATGAATTAAAAAACTGCATACGACAAAAATTAAATTTGGGACTCTCAATTAAAATATGTATAACTGTAAGGTTAACTTTACAATCCACGCACATCGGTGCCCTCTCTCCAAACAAAAGAGGTTTGTGAGTAAGGCGGGTGTGACCAATTCTTAGTCTTGTCTATTTTACATCAGTCCATTGAACCGAAGCAACAGGCCACAGTCCAGTTGTCACCTTAGTAGAATGCAGTTTATTTTGGATTTCTTTATTCCAAGACTCTTGCCAAATCGAAAGCACGTGACCACCATACATGCTAATTAGATCAACAGGAGGGGAAGAGCGCTATAAAACATGCTCACCGTTTTTGGCAGCAGTTTTTAGATATTGAAGTCATTATTTTAAAATCTTTGTCCTTGAAACTTATTAGGTTTGTTTTTTATAAGTGTGAAACTCTGCTTGCATTTTAACCTTCCAGAAATATTTTCTTTAATAGACCATATGACAAGATACACATACCGCTTGTTTTGGCGCAGCATGGTCAGCTTTGACTCATGCGCCATAAAATTCCAATCCATCCATCCACCCTTAATTCAAAATAGTAAAAAATCCCTTGTAGTGGCACAGCATGGTCAGCTCTGACTCATGGGCCATAAAACTCCAATCCATCCATCCACCCTTAATTCAAAATAGTAAAAAATCCCTTGTATTGGCGCAGCATGGTCAGCTTTGACTCATGCGCCATAAAACTCCAATCCATCCATCCACCCTTAATTCAAAACAGTAAAAAATCCTTTTTTTGTAACGTTTTACAGTGCTTAAAGAACAATATAACAAATGCTATTTTCAAATAAAAATATCGATTTAGTGTTCAATATCATATTACTCAAATAAGACGCCTTTTAAATCAGTATGCAAAACAAGAAATAAAACCCGTGCTTTTCCAAGTTAATTAAACTCTCCAGCCGAAACACAACTCCCGAAAACCGCGGATAAAAATAAACAGAGGATGCATGAATATGGAGGGGGTAAACCGAGATAAATTGCGTTTTTTTATTGTTGTCTAATAAGACGACCTCAGGCAAATATGTGTCCTGATATTCCGTTGTAAAATTACTCGCAAAATGAAGCACACCGCGCATTTCCCTACACGAAATAACACGGTTAATGACTCGTCTCCCTCGCAAACTTTAACTCGCGTATCTTCTTTCAACATCATTCATTTCGACAAGGCCATCAGCCCGAAAAATACCCTCCCGGAGATTGTGCGAATGAAAAATTACGCCCGTCCCTTAACGAGCCTGATGCGCCATTTCGCAACTTCCCTCCCATTTAAAACCCATGTCTCACGCATTAATTTCCTTGACCTGAAAATAAGAGATCTGCCTCCCTATAAATTCCCACTTCAAAATTTCAACTGCGTGTAACCGGATACCGTAAACGGAACGCTTAAGTCGCTCGGTACTCAACAGTTTAATTTCCACCTATTTCGCATATTCGGGCCCGTTTCTAAAAATTTTACGGTCCGTTATTAACGGCGTTGGAATACCCTCGTAAAAACGCCGATAGCTCTTTGACGAGGGAGTTCGCAGCTTCCCTTTTATTACACCCCTCAGTCCCAAGGTGATAAATTCTTTGAGCGTTGCGCTGACATTTTTCCGATCCGTCCGGCTCATGTTTTGGACTCAGTGACTGCCCCCCGTTGTGGGTGGAGAGGAAATGCTTCTTTCCACTGATTCCCCGGAGGACTGGAATTTTAATGACCCTTCCTGCGTTTTCGGAAGGAAAAGTTTATTATGTTCGTCTGTCTGTTCTGTATTCGTGTACCCCCCTCCCCATATCTGGTAGAAATCTTTTCAGAAGCTATGCAACGCGATGCATAACGGTTCTGAATAGCGGAAGTGATTTCCATTGCAGAAAAAAAGGAAGCAGGATATTTTTTGCCTTTGAAACCACACAAGGGACTATTTAATTGTATATATGCATAACGGCTTTCGGAATAAATGTTCCGATATGATCGTAAAACGGCGAAGTGAAAAAAGGTCAAAAATATGAACACCTAAAAACTTTTCATATTTTCTAAGTACTTCAATATTTTTTTGAAGTAAAGAATTTCAGTACAGTTTTTAGCATAAGATCAGAATTGTATAACTCAAAATAAAAACGCATACATCGTGTTTTTTTTTAAAGCTATGCAAATCGTAAGTGGCAAATTAAATGAAAAATCGTTGATGAAATTTTATTTTCTATTATCATGTCAGAACATGATGTGATTTTGGGGATGAGGTTTCTCGCGTCAATAAAAATCCGTAAGAGAAAAATAAAAATTTTATTATCTGCACGAACATGTTAAAAATTCAGTTGTTAACGCGTTTCTATTACATTCACAAAAGCTTTCATTTTTTTAAAAAAGTTATTTATTACCGTGAATACAACCCAGAAAAATGTCATTTTGAGCAGGTGATTATATGAAATGAAATAAATACAAAATGTGATATTTTTTTTAAACGATTAATGCGAGACAAAGTTTTTTGGATCGTTTGCAATACTAAAGTGATTCATTAAATGAAACAGTTAAAATGAATAAAAAATATAATTTAACTCGCACGAGCACGTGGTGTTTGGCTTTTCAAGAAATGATGTTCTGACATGATACATTGAAATATTCATAGCAAATTACATTTCAATCTTTTTTTAAAAAAATCTTGTTAAATAATAATATTCGCAGTTATAACTCACAATTAAACTTCTAAATATCCAAAACTATGGCAAAAATAATTGTGATTTTTTTCTTTAAAAAAATTAAGCTGTATATATATATATATATATATATATATATATATATATATATATATATATATATATATGCACGAAAAGATACTAGAATTTCCCCCAAAATTTCAACAAACGACAAATCATCTGCATTTTAGTTATGAATGAACTGGTTTCATGTGTTATAAATACAAATAGGCATAAACTTAATATCAATATGAAGAATATGAAGATGACGAACTTATTTTTATACATATTTAACTTCGCACAAACTTTTTTGATATGATTAATCATTCAATCCTCAGAAGATTGGCACATTTTATGCCAGCCGAATGAATACATAACCTTTCTTCTATGCAAGTTTAGAATTAAACTAATAAGGTTGGAATCAATATGAGATCAAACAAAAATATTTGGATGCAATGGAAGAAGAAATTTTGCTTGTTCTTCCAGTTGTGGATTCTAATAAAGATAGTTTTAAAAAGTTCCAAATGTTAGATTGATTAATTGGCTAAATTAAGTTGCAATATTTTTGAATTAAGAGATCAATAGATTCCTACAATCCCTCATATTATATATAAGTTCCGATGCTAAATAGCAAAAATATGACAGATCAAAAGTAGAAAATTTGCCGGTGATTGTTTAAGAGATGTAATTAATAAGGTTGAATGGGCTTGTAATTATACCCATTACAATTAATACAATTATATCCACTAATGACTATATGGTCATAGTCGTTAAGAATATAAAGTGATAAGACAAATGCGACAAATTCGGAAATTTTTTGTACTCACTCTACTAAACTTATTGGTGATTATCAATAAAATTTTAGTGGTAATTATGAATAGTCACCACGAATAATGATCACACTATGATTGCTGATGATTATGATTAATCATCAATTTATTACATTTTTCGCAACATATGCTTAAGCAATAAAACTATTCTATAAAGATTAAAGCCAGGGACTGACTAAGTCAGAGGCATACGGGGCAATTGCCCCGGGCCCCACATAATTGGGGGCCCCAAAATCGAATATAAATATTATTTTCCGTTTCCTTCTTTGATGAATGTTCTTTATTTCTAAAGTAGCGAAGCAGAGGGGGCCCCAAAGAAGTTTTCGCCCCGGTGCCAACTAGGCTAAGTTGGGCCCTGATTAAAGCATTATGGGAGTATAAAACAACAAATTTGAAAGAAGCATGTCTGACAACATATACAACATAACATTTGGTTCTATCTTGTTAATTCGGCTCTAACAATTTATAATATAAAATGATAAATAATGAAATTTTTTCTATATCTTAATAAATTATGAACTGAAGTCTTACTGTTTTGTAAATGTTAAATATGTGATTTAATGGTTCATACCCCTATTTATCCCAATTAAAACAAAATTAAATAAAACTGTATAATATAAGCAATAAAAAAATACAGTAATTATTAATTATAGTACTATCCCTAAACCGTCTCACAGTATTAGTTTTTTAGTAACTTACTCTACAAATAACACCCATCTTGTATCATTTAACAGGTAACACAAAAAATATTTTTTTAAAAATTAATTCTTACTCAAGTTATTAAGAAAAAATTAGTTATACTTATTAAATAACTTCAATTGTTGTTCTCGTGTTCCGCTTTACAACGGAAGGAGGGGTGTAGGAGTTTCTTAGGATATAGACTACCGAGCACACAAGAGCTAAAATCTGATTTCTAGCTCATATACGTCACAAACCCTTTTTACGTGGGGAACTTCATTCATGCATTACAGTCAATCATGCACAGATATTAATTTACATCTGAAACAGAGAATGATCACCTCTGACCAGTACCCCCCCCCTCCCAAGGTATTACTCTCCACATGGAGAATTTGTGACCATGACAGATTCAACGTCCACCACACAAGGATGGTTTTTGGCTGGTGAGTTCGAATTCGTAGTCCAAGAAATGCGAATCTGACACCTTATCGACAATGCTATCCCAGCCTTACATTTACACTTACTATAAATAATTGATCAACAAACTACGTTGTCAAGAACGTTTTTAGTTAATTAATAAAAAAATAATGAAGGAATATTTGAAAAAAACTGTATTAATATCAAATATCATTCACGACAAGTTAAAAAAATATTTACTTAAACTAGATTGATTGAATAAACAGTAGTATTTTATTAATGATTGAGAATTTGAACAATATTATATATATATATATATATATATATATATATATATATATATATATATATATATAGGGAGAGGGTAAAATAATAGTAGGAATTCAAAAAGACATTTAACTACAGCATAAATAGGAATTCTTTAAAAGACATAAATGTGTCATGGGAGATACAGAAATGTATTACTGTATAACTTGCAAATAAAATTGTCGAAAGCCGACCTCGCAAAATATGAAATCATCCATCATCTGTTGATGAAAATGATAAACCAATAACAGTATGATAATGCCACAGAATATGGTAATAGGCATAGAACGTGCATTGACGCTATAAACCCGATTTTCCAAACCTCATGTTTCAATGAGATAATAGAAATAAATATTTAAATTTATTCATATGTTTTATCATAATTCATTTTAAGTGCTAGCGCTGATTTTTAGACCTGGAGATGCCGTAGATCCATTTATTATATCTAGTCGTATCATCGCTACAATGAGACCATAAATGCGGTTCCTCAGGAGACAAAGTCACTTTGAATAAAAATCATAAATTCCGGGCAACTAATCGAAAGGGGGAAAAGATGCATTGAACCCCGGGATCCTAACCGCAAAGCGTGATGAATTACCCTGTCCTGGCTGCCAGTCACTTGGAACCGTGCCGAGTAATGAATGAAGGATTGAACTCGTGACCTTCCCGGGTAACTTCTGATTTCGAAGAAGACTGAAGATTCCGATGCTTAAATGAAAGTCGGATTTAAATAAATAGTAATGTCGGATAAATCTCCCAACTAGCTTGTTGAAATTGATCTTTTCTCATTTGTTTATCCATGTTTACTTTAAATATTAATTTTGGGAATTTTCACTATAACATTTTATTCATTTAAATGCATTTTATTAATATACTGGCACACGAAATAGTACTTTTATATATGATTGCAATACTAATACTTTCATTCGCATTAAAATTTAGTTGATTATCAAGGTCGCAGTCTTGGGTTTAGTTTAGTTATATCAATATTTCGTTGTGTGTCGTGTTGTGACTAATGGCACTTGCCGTGGACAAGTCTCCGCTGATACAATCAGCAGATTTTCAGCCTAAGAAATGCATCTCTGTTTTACAAGTAGCGTCATCTAGGGCCAAGGGTACGACTTAGCTACACACACGTCAGAACCCTTTTTAGGGGACGGACTACAATCATGCAAATTCATTCATACATCTCAGATCGTAATTTAAACCTGGAACAGAGAACGATCACCTCTGACTCTGTACCCCCAGTGATATTACTCTCGATATAGAGGATTTCACGACCACGAACAAATTTAACGAGCGGCAGTCACCATAAACTCGGGGAATCATATGGTCTGCAAATTTCGAACTTGTAACCTAAGGAGTACGAGTCTAACGCTCTACCAACCAGGCCATCTCGGCCCCTCATATTTCGTTGTAAAGCAACACAAGGACTATTTGGGGACATATTTAGTAATTTTGAACCACGATCAGATGATGAGGATGCCCTCTAAGCTGCACACCCCTCTCCACTGCACCACACCAGTAGAAGAACGCATGCCCCTAACGGATTTAACGTGCAACAGACCTTCTTACACGACGATTTGAGACTGGAATTGAGTATCGAACTTCAAACCTGACGGCTCACGAGCCGGGACCTTACCATCAAGCAGTCCTATTTTATAGTCATGAATTTTTAATCAGAGTTTTCGTCATATTCGTAAAATATCATTAAGTGTTCCCCCTACGTTCACTTATAGTTTAATCTTCAAAGAATTATTCCGATTTAGTCACCTACGCAAGGCTATGAAATACCTATGGCTATTTTGCCATTTCCATTCTAACAATATGTTGCTGCTTATAGAAAAATAAAAACTTTTTAAAAAGTTATTTTTTGATAAAGATAAATAAGAGCCTTTTGAAAAAGAGAATATTTTCTGAAAAGTCATATAGGGTTTATTAAATCATTAGTTCTTAAGATAGAAATACCGTCGTTATAAAAATGTCCCAAAATAAAAATTTGTTACCTATTTAGCTTACTTTTTTCTTGGCATATGTAATTTGATTTAAATATAATTTGTCTTGTATTTCCTATAAATAAAGTGTTTTTTATCAATAACTGTAGCAGTTAATTGATTACTTTTTTCTTCTCTTTTGAATACTACTTGGCGATGAGTACTTAATCACGCATATATTATATATATATATATATATATATATATATATATATATATATATATATATATATAATTCAAATACTCAATCTTTTATAAAATGATTTTTATTCATTCACTGAAGTCCAAATACATTTTTTAAACTTGTAGTGGATGACACTTGATGTTAATACATTTTTTCCCAAATATTAAATCAATAAATGATTTTAGTTAATTTTTAATACTTTAAATGGAATTTCAGCAGTTTGTAATGAAAATTGAAATCAACAGTCAGTGTATCAATCGGTAAATTATGAGGATTTTAGTGTTTTTCACGTGAAGGTAAAGAATGAATTTCAATAATTTTTCAATAATCAAAAATTTTTTGGTAAGTAATTACAATTAATATAAGTAATTTAATAAAAAGTAACTAAAATATAAAAAAAAATCTTTATTGACCTGAGAAGGAACTGATTTAAAAAAACCTTTTGATTATTACTTGTTTATATTGAAATTATTATTAAAAAGAAAAGGGCTAACAAAGATTTCATTTCAATTCAGATTACTAATCAATAATAAATTTTAAATTTATTGAAACTTTTAGATCATAATCCAGAATATTATAGGTAAATTTAGAATTTACAAATGATTTAAAGCTTGCTATTGTTGGAAAGAACTAGAAATATCTAAATAATGAAATGCCCTTTCCATCTTTATAAGAAATGAAATGAAACGAAATAGCATTTTTTTATAGAAACTCTTCCAAATCTAAATGAAAACGCCTGAAATGAAATGATTAATATTGTCGACATACAAAATCCCTCGGAACAAATTACATTGTCATAAGGATTAAAAATGGAGTTTAAAAGAGATGAAAAATAAAATTCTTGGTTTTTGTTAAAGATATTTAAAATCTTAATTTACAGTTAAAAAAATGAGAAAGAAAGAATCTCCTTTTTTTATGAATCCCATTAATGGACATTTGGACTAATTAAGAAAACTAATCTCTATTTCGAAACACTAATTACATTAACGAAGGTTTTGATCCCTTTGAACAAAAAAAAAGGCATTACTTTTTTGGGGGGACTTTGTTATTTATTTCTTAGTTTTTTTTACAATAGCCAACTTTTCCCATTTTTTTCCACTAAGACATAGAAATGAAATAGACGCGTTTGAATGTTTTAGCGGTTATATAATTAAAACAGCTCGGTGTAGTCTTCTAATTATTGAGAAATAGAGACGGAAAGCTCAAAGAGAAGTAATTGAATAACATAGTCCAAATTTTTATTGAAGTATACATTGAATTTAAGAATAAGAGAGTTTTTTAAATCTAAATTAAATAAGTCTGAACTCACTTTTCTAAAAAAATCAATTACAAAAGAAATTAAAATTTCCCGTATCTTTAATTAACATTAAATTCTTTAATTTTCCATTTCATTTGGATTTTAATTAAATGCAATTAAATTGCTGTTTCAATGCAAAAGTCGTTCAATTATTTCAAGTTAGTAGCTCCATAAAAGTGAAACAAACAGTTAATGAATAAAACACGATCAATTAATTAATAGAAATTAGAAAGATTGTCCGCTTGCGATTTCTTGTCATAAATCAATGAAAATTTGGTACACGAAATATGCCATCAGAGATATTTTATTCCTTCAAAATAAATAAGGAGGACTAAAACATCTTTACTCGGTTGTTATTCGATTGATTATGTGGGCAATGACGAATATAGGAAATAGAAGAAGAATATATGAAAAACATTGGTAATGGTAGTATTGTGAAATCTCTTATCTGAAAAATAGTTGGCTAAGAATACATAGAACTCATCAAACGTTACAAAACTGAAGTTATAAAAAGAACTTTAGGATTTTGAATAAAATTATTTTTAAATGAAATCATTCTGAAACTTATTATAATAATTAGTTTAATCGTCCTAAACGTTTTTAAAGTCAGAGAATCTAACTAAATAACCATTAATATTTAAAATACACTAAAAATGTCTTATTAATTAAATAAAATTCTAGGTAGATATCAAATAAGTGGGTGACTATTTTAAATGTAATATGTTGAAAATTTAAAATACAATGAGAAATAATAAAATATTTTATTTTATGTTATTGCCATAAATTAAACTTTGTTTAAAAATGGTTAATGATAAGAAAAATGTGCCCTCTAAAATTCTGTCCCTTTTATTATGTCCACCGACTTTTTTATAGTGAATATAATTTCTTAGCTAATTTTTAAATTCATTTAAAGCCAATAGCATCATAACTTCAAAACGTTGAAACCTAGACATATTATTTAAATAACAAATTAAAACAAAAAAGTGCTTCTATCTTTATTTAGAATCAATTTGAAAATTCTATTTTTATTAATCTCACCCCATGCATAGCAATCACCTTATAATATAAATCACCTTATAAATAACTTTAAAATAAACATGAATGACGCAAGGAAATTTATAAAAATATTACATAATATTCGAAATTAACGCTTTTATCATGCTTACATTTTCGCGATGACATTATAGTTTTCATGAGCAGAACATAATGTTGTTCAAATTCCAAACTGAAGAATATAATTCAAGGCAGAATGTCATATTTATAAACTTAATGAATAAAACTAATTGAATTTTTTAAAAATAGTTTCTCCCAATCTCTTGTGTTTATTATGCATTAGAACTTAACTAAAAATAAACTTAAATAATGCTTTTAAATGATGATGACGTGTCCGCTTTACAACGGAAAGAGGGCTGCAGTAGCTTCTTAGGGTATGGATTCCTGAGCACCAGAGGGCAGAAGTTTGACTTCTTGCTCATATGAAAGTGACACAAACGCGCGAGCACACACACGCGTGCTTTCAAAGTCCCTTTTTACAGGGGACACATTCACACACCTCACAGAACACTATACAGAAGAACAGCAATGTCTGAATCGGGACTAGACATCCAGATCAAAAGGAAGACTCGCTACGTCTATGCCAGGACTCCAGTATTGCTCTTAAATTATTGTAGTATTTAAATAAATATATAAATGGCAAATGCAATACACCCTGCAATTAAAATAACAATCAACAATTCAATTGGCAATCAAGAGGATTAAGGATTTCAACATACTTGATTTAAAAATGAATCCAATGGAAATAAATTTATCTGTATTGATAGCCACTTTTAATAAAGAGCCAAAACTATATTATAGGAATATATCAAATGTAAATACTCACAGATGAGTGAACAGTCAAGATAACCTCTTATTATTAAATTAAAATGTTTATACCCTAGTGTCAAAGCCTTGGCTTACAGGATAAAATGGCTAGTATAACACCAATTTCAAAATTACCCGTCCCAAAATATTCCTAGTATTGTTTTGGAATTGAGATATTAATATAGTAAAACTAAACATTATCATACATTGACTACTTCGACACGTCCCAAGGCACACGAATAAAACTGAATGACCAGACAGAAACACTGGCGGAAACTGAGATTGAGTCCCAAGGTCCACCACCGGCCAAGGTACATCCCTTCCATACGGAAGCACGTCCCATCATCGATGAGAGGAATTCACCTCCCTTTTTCTACCCCCCCCCAGCATGTTTAAAACCAATTACTACTGAAAGCTTCCCTACTCCGCATTTGAGGTATCCCCAAGTGGTAGCTAAATATATTTTTAAAAAAATAGAAGTCCTTATAATCTATTCCAATGAAAACAAATTTATTGAAATTTTTCTTTTATTAAATATTGTATTCATTATCTTGACTTTTTTTTTACATTGGCAAAGTAAAGTGGGTCTAACAATTTATTGCTTGATGTCTTTTTAATTTTTAGGACTATGAAGTCATAGTGTGAGGAAAATAACTACAGATGTTTAATATTGATGTTTATTCGGCTTTTATAAGCGAAATGTAACACAGGGCATTCGCCCCAGGACAATTCAAAAGGATCGGAAAACTTTCCAGAAGACAGAAAATCGTATTATAGGAGAGCTTTATTCACCCTATTTAAAACAATGAATTCATTTGACAATACATGCCGAAATGAGCATATTTTAAACTTTGATGATTGTTTGTTGGATCATTAACATCAGCCGATTCAAGTTCAGTCATCAAATCCTCTTTGAACTTTACTTAATTGCCTCTACATCGAGATAAAATGAATCAACCATTCAGAACGCTATTCCATATGGTCCGTTATTTTGCTTTAAGTTAATATGAACAGAGGAAAGACTTTTGAAAATCAGTTTAAGTATAATTGTTTGTTCTATGTATAAAACATTAAATTAATTATACATAAAGGATAGTTTGGATGGAAACATTCATCGCTTGGGTCGGAAATTTTACACATAAATTAGAGAAATTTGAAAGGAACATTTTTTATAGTAAATAAATATATGGCCAAATTATGGTATTTTACTTTCCATTCTTGAATTTTTTGCAGCTATTTCTCTATTAATATGTGCCTTTCATATGTCTTCTTCATTATCTTCTAATTAATGAATATCATTTTTATGATTCCCTCATTTTACATAAATAGATAGTTAAATAAATAACTGCATCATATATAAATCGCTCTTTTTAACGAAAAAGAAGTAATTTCATCTCATTATTTTTTTTCTCGTTATTTTGGTGCTGATAACATTTGCACATCGCAAAAACCAATGATAATTGCATAAACTTATTCACAGTAATCTTCACTTCAGACAGGCTTGAAGAGTTTTATTTACATAAAAAAACACTGAAAAATACAAACTAATGTCTTTAAGTTTATTTTAATAATCTTGAAATTTAAAATTTTCAAATATTTTGAAGTGAAAGGAACAAAATTATTTAAACAACAACTATGCAATTTTACCTATAATCAAATAAAAAGAAATGCAATCATATAAAACTGGGAAATAATATGAAACTTGATCAAACATTATATCAGATATTGACTTTGTCTTCCATATTATATATATATAATCTCTTATTTAAATATTAGGAAAGTAATCTGCGTTTCGGGCAAATACAAAAAAAGATATAAGAAAGAATGAAATTCCAAATTTTCGTCAGAATGAAATTTTTGAATTTTGCAGTAAATCTTAAATAACATTTCTTTTTGAATTTTAAAATTTTAAGTTGATAAAAAGTTGCCACTATGTTAAAGTATTTATTAAAAAAAAACGTTTTAAGAAAATGCAAGATACTGTGTTGTTCTAGAACGGCTCTAAAATTTCCTTTTTTTTTAAATTTCATTTGTAAAAAAGATAAATATAATTTTTTTTAAAAAGAAAAACTCTCGATTCATGAGGGCCTTCTTTGTTAGTAAAACATTGAATACATTCAAGAAGTATTTTGAAACTCACCTATCTATTTCTATGCTATTTTTTTATGTTTCTGTTAAAACATAAAAAAAAAAAACTTAAGTACTAAAGTTGTGCCATTTAAGGTAACCTTAAATGTTCAAAGAGGAAATTTATTTAAAACAGGTCAATAAAACATTGCTTGTACTGAAGCTTTTAAAGCATTTTCGACTAATGAAAGTGAGCTATCATAATTTTTAGTATTTGTTGCGTTAGTATCAATTTAAGAGACTTTTTACTTTTTTTAATCAATTTAATTTCCTGTCACAACTAGCAGAATTACTAATACAATGTTTCTCCAAGCAATTCTGGAAAACTGCGATTAAAATATGTTGAATCTGGCTTCAAATCAAATATACGAGTTGTTCTTGAATTGCGCTATTGACAAACTTACCACTTACAATTACTTTTTTTAAAACTTATTTTTGTCTATTTTTTATCTCCTGAACTTCTGAAAGTTACAGAAATGTAAATATATTGGTGTGTTTGAAAACTCCCAACACACAAAAAGCAACTAAATGAACAATTGATTTTCGTTACGCTTTTAAAAAATTGACTTTAAAAAAATCAGTTTTGAGAAAAAATAGTTTTTTGCTAAAATGATTCTTTAAACTTTCGTTAAACGGGTTTGATAGTTACAAAAACGAGAAAAAAAAATAAAGGCAATAAATAATATAGTCACCAAAGAGTTCTAATATCGTTATAAGTTTTCAACTAAATTGTTATTACAACTAAAAATATAATCATAATAAGCCATAATTTGAATGCTGTGATAGTTATAGCCTCTGCATTATGGAATAATTTATTAACTATTCTTGATAAATAGATACAGATTGAGTGTTTTTGCTTGACATTTTTTTTTCGATTAATAGAAAGATTTTATTTGTATAAACACTTTAAAATCCTTTACTTTAAAATTTTATACTTTTTCAGCATTTCATTATTTTAAATGTTTATTTCATCAAATGTTAATATTCTTCCCTTGAAAATCAATAATTTTTTTGTCTGTTAATGAAGTATTACTTATGTCATAAGAAGAAGTTTCATGTTACATCTTTTTTTACAATTTTGTTCTCATAAATATGTTAATGAAATTTGGAATGTTAATAAAGCCTAGATTTATCATTTGATTTCAAACTCTTTTTTGAAATCCTGTAAGTTTTAATCCTTAACGAGCGATACAACCTATATCAGTTTTATGAATTTTAAAAGGAAAAATTAAGCTGATTTGTTCATAAACGTTAATGAATGCAGAAAAAAAATCAGAAATAAATATTTCTTACTTTTTTTTCAAATACGTAATAATTATGCCTTTTATTTTCATACTTCATCATCATCATTCATTTAATTTCCTGATTTAAAAAAAGAGGAATATTCGCTATTGATTGGGAAAAAACCGTTCTTTTTGCAAAAAAATCTATCTTCCGACAAAATTTAGAAAATTGGATAACTAATGCTGCATGATAAAAGGCGAATTATTATGTCATAGAATTTTTATCATCTTATTAAATATGTATCCATAGAATATGAAAAAGTAAAGGAATGGTTATATAAATTAGAAACACAAAACCATACTCATAAATATAAATGACTTATCAGAAATATTTTTCATTGTATGCATTTTATTTTCAGAACATTTTCTAAAATAATGATTTCCCAATGTATTTTTTCACAAAATTAAAAAATCGTTTTGAAAATCCAATTTATTAATTCTATATCAAACTGAATCTATTTTTTATTCATGAAATCATTATTTTAGATTAAAAGATACTTCTTAAACGTGACACCATCTAGTAAGAAGCAATAGGTGTTTATACTATTAATCAAAAGGCCTTCAAATATTTTGATTACAAACTGCATTAACGGGAAATGATAAAAGTAATAAAAGATAATAGAAATCATATGCTTATGGGCGTGGTAAAATACATATTTCAATAAAATTAATTTTATGAGACTGATAAAAAGAGGAAAGAGAATAATCAATTAGATTCCAAATGTACTCTTACAGATTTAAAAAGAAATGATAATTGTTATATGTGTACATATGAATGCCATATGTTTTTTTAAAATTATAATTATTTTACATCATTTTTCTTTTTTAAAAAATTAATATTAGTTTCAACTTTTTTAAGAAGATGGGGCTTTCTAGGACACACTATTTTATAAACATTATGCTAAGACATATTTTTTAAAAAAACTTCTTACATAAGTAAGACTTATTTTTTGCTTACGCTAATGCATATATAAATTTATTTTGTTTATTTTACAAAATAAACATCTCATTTTTTTTAGATATTGTTTTGATGCATGGAATTCAAATTGCATTTGTTTTTTAAGCTGCTTAAACAGCAAAATAAATCATAAAATCAACTTAATTTTTCCATCTTTTCACAAAAACCAATCATGTTTATAAAAATGTTGTGATAATTAAGACAGTTTCAGAACCACAAAATCACTAAAGTTAATGATAAACTATTTAATTTCCCAAGATATTGTAGGCATATTGCAAAATTTTATTACTCTATCTTCCCTTTTCACTTATATGTCCTTACTGTTAATCTATGTCGATCTGTATACGTCATTTTTGCACTCAACTCGGAAGATTACTAATGATTTAACGGTCAAATAAACTTCTAGAAACAAAGGAAGAAAATTCTTGAAAAGATGGTATGCGTTTCATCTGAGGAGAAATTAGCAGCTTTCCGTAGTTCCCTCTTAATCTTAAACTTACTGGGCATTCTACCACATCACCACCCGTATCTGCCAGAACGATTTCAGGTACTGAAATTTGTGAGGCTGGTAATATATTTTCAATGATTTAATAAGGGTATAGCTGTTTTATATTGATCAGATTGATTATATTGAACATTAAATCTGTGGACTTGATTACTGAGAATCTATGTGTTTAAATTTAAAAATAATGGTAATTCTCAAAATTATTTTCATTGCATTTTTTCGCATTTAAGGTGGAATAAACACATCCTCTTTTGGTATTTATGAAACTAAACCTCCCATTTTCGTTTCGTGAGCCACAAAAAGTGTTGAGATGTTTCTTAAAGGGAGTTTTAGCATTGTAGTATGAATTTTTAACAAAGAAATGTCCATTAGTACACAATTAGTAACATAAAAACTTGAAAAGTTTCAGGCTGACTTCTTTTATCAATTTGTTATCCAATTTTGAAGCAATTTGGCCGCTTTTAGTAATAGGAATGAAACAATTGCTTACAACTTGAATAAGCATTCTTTTAAGCATCTGGGTGATAGCATCGTTAATTTTTTGAAACCAAGAGGATAGGTTATCACCCATGAGACTCAAGACAATTTTACTCGTAGATCATGAACATCGAATTTTATCAATATATTGTTATTAATATATGTCAAAGTTAGTTTATTTTTTGAACTTCTTAAAATATTATATAAACTGCAAAGTATCAAAGCATCTCTTCTATACGAATTTCATGCTGCTCAATTAATTAATGTTTTCATTTAGTTTTAAAATTAAGTGATAATTTGCCACTGTTCTTCCTTAACAAAAAATGAAAATTCCCTGTCTTGAACAATTCACAAACGTTTATTATATTACTAAATTTTAGTTATATTTCGTTGCCGTTATTGATTATCAGAGCAGTTTCTCTATTATATGAGGATTTATATAGGATACATGATGCCGAAAATTTCCAAATAATCAGTACATAACTGTCAATGATAAATCTTAAAAAAATATCATAAATCCCTTAAATTTCAAGCCTTACATATCTTGTAAATTCAACATATTTAACAACATATTCCTTTTAGAGCTGTGTTGCTTCATTATAGAATAAGAAAATCAAAATAAATTCACATCAATAGATTTCAGGAGCTATCAATCTTCGAGCTTAGAACGGGACACTGACGAAGAACTTCCTGCCCAAATCATCATGGTGTATTTATCCAATAAATGTCAAATCACAATCCACGCCATTCCAAAACAATATACTTGAGCGGAATAAATCATATTTAAACAGAGGAGGCAGTCTGCTAACGAGCAAATAAACTCGCTACAGCAGAGGAAGACAAATCATGGAAACTTAAGACGGGCATCTGTTCTGTCTCAGGAGAAACAAGCAGACTTCCGTGACCGCTCGCTTACCCCAGGACTTACTGGGCATTTTCCACCGTCGTCATATAAATCACTGTCAGAGGGATTTCAGATGCTTGACTCGCTCGGCCAATAAACTCGCTGTCATTGGTTTAATAGACGAGTGCGAAGATTTTGAAATTGACTCGATTATTTTTATTGAAAACATTATGTAGAATGTAAACTCTTCCACTTTGTTTATTATTTGCTTGCCATAATACTGTATTCGAATATTGTTCATAGAAGTATGAAGGAAATTTAAATATCAAAACCTAAGAACAGAAAATGCATCGTCACTCAATTTTCAGACATTTCTCTATAGTGAAACTAACGTTCAGGGATATTTTCTAGAAAAAAAAAGATTATAATATTTTAAATATAAATCTAACTGTTTAAAATAAATTAGTTTTAAAGCGGTTTTTTTATTTGTTAATATGTAATGATGTATAAGAGATGGATTCTAAATATAGATCCAAATGATTGATACAATCCATGCAGTTGTTTGAAATGAAAGAAGTGAACGATAATTCTAATTGTGCTTCTACGACAATTTTTCCGAAAACGGAATACAACGGAATCAAGGTAATAAGTGAACGATGAAACCGCCTAACAGGTTTGGTAACAAATGATGACGATTTGTTATCAACACAGAACGCTCATAAGCACAACCGGAAGAGCATCCTTTAAAATAAACAGATGCACAGAAGCAGTAAATCCTTAGTAAACAAATGTGAAAATGCAATGCGTTCAGAGGATTCTGCATTAAAGAGATTTCACAGGAACATATGCCCCTTTCCACCGACTAGTAGCACAAGATTATTTTGCCAACTCATACAGATTTAATGTTCTAAGTTATACTGTCCAATTTTCTAATGAATACTACTTTGTTGTTACCAATCTCCCTGTCATAGGAAAGCCTTCGCCAGGTCCAAAAGGTCCCGACGTGCCAATTCTCCAAAAATGAGATCCTGCTCTTTCATCAGCAGCCTCCAAGATAAGAAAGATGATGAGCAGGACTGACAGAGATGGAACAGGAACAAGGAGAGAAGATCTTCTCTCCATTCAAGAACCTCAAGCATTTTAAGTGGCCACTCCTAAATTTAGTTATGGCCGTTAAATAATACTGCCCAACTAATTACCTCATGACTGGATGCAACTCCGTATCCCTGTGATTGAGGGAACTAGAATTATTGAAATACTTTCATCCTAAATACCTTACCACAAAAATTCTTTTAGAATCTGGAATCTCTAATTTTTGTCGCAAAATTTCGCAAAAAGATGCCCCTTAGTCCCGAAGTTTATCATCAAATTATAAAATCACTGATTTGGAATCCCTTCAACATCCAACAGTTACTTTTCCAAACAGTCATAAATGAGCTGTTTTAATTATTTTACTGAGAAGCAATAGTATAAATTTGGAATTCTAAGGAGATGAATATACATATTTGGGAAATACCACCTGAATTTGCCTTAATTTAATTATTTGTTGTTCCATATTTTCTAGAATACTAACAATGAAGCTTTAAATGTATAGTGACAGACGTAGAATTCCCCAGATTCAAATTTCTGTGAGATAATTTAATAAATTTGTTATTTAGTTTCTGAATTTTAAGAAGTACTCTCGTTTTAGAACAATGTTTCTAGAACATTTTTAGATTTTTATTTGCAACGTATTTAAATGCAGTTACTTTGATGAAATTTTATTTGGCTTTTTTAATCATATATTTATGTATTTATTGAATTCATCGTTCATAGTTTATTTTTAAAACTTTTCCCACATTTTATGACAAATTATGATTTATCTTTGCAGAAAATCAATTCTTTCATTCACAAAGAAAACAACATCAATACAGAAACACATTATGATTCATTAACCAGGAAACACCTATACCCAGTGAAGCCTTAATATCAGAGAGAGAGAATGTGCAGTACAACTACAAGACTGTCAGCAAAAGATATATGACTGCTTGTTCATGTTGAAAGTTCTCTCACTTCCATTCTTGGTTGCTTGTGAGGATGATGCCAATCATATAATCTGGCTAGTTCTGGATATGTCATAGATAATATTAAACCTTTTAATGAAATAAGACTTTTCTTATTTTGGATTGTAATATTTTATTAATATGTATATGTTAGTATGAATTTATTTGTATTTCTTCAATGCACATGCTATACTTTAAAATGAATTGTATACAGAAATTGAAAGGAGTTACCTCCTTAAAGTAAATATTATTGTTCTCAATACCCTTACAGCAGAAAGTACCAAAACAAAATATGGAAAATATATTGATCAATGGAAAATATGTTGATAGCTTATTGGCGTGTGATTTCAAGATTCACCAAGCATAAATATTAAGAAGGTGGCCAACATTTATATATACGTTGTATATATGGTAATCTGCTTCGTTTACGACATGCCTGTAAAAATTGAAAAAAAATTGATGCAAAATCTATTTTTTAATTTACCATCACAATATTTTTCTACAATTTTAAATTTATTTTTACTATTTTAATCGAAAGAAAGTTATTTTTTATAGACTTTTCACATATGCATTTATTAATCATTCCCACATTTAATGTATTTTTTAATTTTTGCTAAGTTTCAAATGTGTTACTAATTTTTAAAGAAGTAAATGTTACATTACAATTTTTTAATGCAGAAAGGCTATACTCTTTTTGTACATTTGTCCATTTTAAAATCTAGAATTTACTACAGAAAATTAAAAAAAACAATCGCTTTACAGGTAAGATCTAATTAAACACGATCTAAATTAAACATGAGAATCTGTCAATAACAACAAAAACACTAATGGTAAAGATTATTGATGAAAGAGATTAGATTAAACCAAGAATCTTTCAGATAAATTTCTTAAACGATTTTAAAATAGCAGCATCTATTTTATAGTATAATTTTATCTAATACTTAAAATTTTGAGTAGTGTTAAAGCTGAGTTTTTAGAATCCAGATCACTTCATTACAATAAATCAAAAACGTATCCTATAGTGTTTCATATTGTTAAAAACATATAATTTTCCTTCCCTGCACTTATTGTGTCATAGAAAGAGATACTGTTTCACAACCATCCCTGTTGCTTGCTGAGCGAATACTGCTTCAGTGATTTGGGACCTTGATGACCATTTGGTAACTTGGTGAAGAATTAACGACTTTGACGACAAAATGGATGTTGGTGGGAACTTCGAAAATCCTAACGCTCCTTCTAATAGAAACTAAGATGCTCCCTGGTTAGTTTATATGGTTTTCGGCCAGCCTCCGGAAAGCTAAAAAGGTTGGCAAGTTGCAGAGTGAGGTTGAAACGAAAGTGGAGAGGGATTGGAAGACAAGTAATGAGTCTTTGAGATGATAGAGAAGAAACGGCGGAGTGTCAGCGTTGTGTGGAGCTGAAGCGAGTGCTGAACTGCTTGCCAAGTCCTGCTGTCAACTTTGGAAGCTGCATCGTACAGCGAGCGGAGAAGAAGTCGTTTGGTAGGGAGTGATTAGCTAAAGCGAGGAGACAGTGAGAACTTGAACCGTTTGGAAAGGCTGTCGAGCAAAGCTCCGAAGTTTCCCTCCCCTGCTGGATGCTTTATGTGCAGGATCGATTTCCACTCACGGGTTACTGTTTGTATTTTGCAGATTCGTGTTCGTCTAGGCTGTATATATTTCTCGTCCGTGTATTCATGTATTTGTGTTAGTGCCAAATAAACGTCGTTATTATTTTCTACTGTGGTCTGCTGATTATCTTCATGCCATACACTCACTACGAGAAAACCCACCAATTCCTTTAACAAGATTACTGATTCTTTAACAAAATTAATATTTCCGAATAATTTTTTTGGTAATTAAATTTGAAAGTATATTATCAAAAATTAAACACATTTTGAAAATGTAACGTTTTGAAGCAAAAAAAAAAATATTTTTTTGTATTTTCTAAAATTTAAATAAGAAAACCTTTTATGTAATGTTCCATAGATCGAAACATTGTTAAACACCATATCTATTATTTGACTTCGAATCAATATTATATGATATATTTTACAGGCTTTGAACAATATATTGATAAATATCGCACAGCTGTGCTCCCAATAATGATTCCATAGGTAACCCAAATAACCTAATTAAATTTTAGATGTGATTTTTTTTTATTTTCGCACAAAATATTATTTTTAATCTATAATTGGTAATTTTATTTGTACTGTATATTATATATTGTACAAATAAAATTATCCATATTATCCAATTTCAAAAAATGGAATTTCTTTGAGTACTGTTATCTTAGCAATTGAAAAAGAGTACATTTGATTGAATCAAAACAGCGAATTATTATAATTACGTAATTCAATATGAACGATTATGCAATTTCAGATTGGATCTTAAAAAGTCTTTTTAAAGAAAAGGATTCCTTTTGTAATTTAGAACCACAATTGTTATTTTAAATTTAAAGTGGGAGAAAGTATCTTTTAATAACGCTTCCTATTTTAAGAAACTTAGAAGATAGATCCAGAAATAACATATTTGATAAACGAGGCGTAACAAAAGATATATTTTTTCCCAATGTCATGTACCCCTTTTTAACCTCAATTCAGCTGATAAATATGAATATTTGTAAATATGAATTAAATAAAAGTGTGAAATAGAATTTTTTGAAAAAATCTGTTTAAATGTTTAATAATTTATGAAAAAGAAAATTTTGACAAATTCTATAAATAAAATAGTTGCAAAAGAGAATTTTTCACATGTTTAAAATTAGCCTAGTTATTTTCTTCTATATAAAGGCAACTAACATTTTTCTTTTAAGAGTATAGCGGACTCTATGAGAAACTTTTAAGAATTATTCAGTTGTGGTTATGAAATTTTGAATGATATTCAAGTTTCTTAAAACAATATTTTAAAACAAAACATGTTATTTTTTAAAAGTTAGCGAATATATAAATGTAATTAAAATTTCCAAATGACTTAACTTTTAATTTTTTTCGATTTTTTTCTTACTACCCATTGTAAATTGATTTGTCACTCAATGTAAATTACGTACTATTTTGTAATTAAAATTAAAAGCTAATTTTTTAAGAAATATTTTTGAATTCACTTATTGCATTATCATAATTTTATGTTTTTATGAACTAAAATTAACTTTTAACAAGCTAAAAAAGAATGAAATTAAAAAGCTTGACTCATTTTTTTAAAGTTTGACCGAAATATTAATTATGAATTTCCTTTAATTTCTTCAAAAATTAAGAAAACTGGAACATTTTAAAGATATTTAAATTAAATTACAATGTCATTTTGAGAAAAGTAATTAGGATGTATTTTTCTTCCTCCTCACATTTTAAATATTTTATTGAATAAAACATTTTATAGCACTGTTTAAGTTGAAGGCAAACTTATATTTGGAGATGAAATAATAAAAATAAGATTGCTTTTTTTGTTCAATTTTGATTATATTAATATACACTGTATTTTTAATAAACATTTTGTTACAAGCCAGAAAAATCTCAAAACGGGATATATGAAATCGTATCGATTTTTTAAACTGCAAAAAAATCAGTATCAAAAGGGTCGCATCATATTTTTAAATAAATCAAAATTTTGACTGCACAGCATTGATCAAGGCTGTCTATCATACAATTCACTTATTCATTTAAGACTTTTCCCAACATTAGAGAAAAATGAATTTACTGTATGGTCCTCTTATTATTGCTAAAACGTTACCAAATATAGAATTATTATTAAGTTTTGCAAAATGGTATGTTTTTAATTGAGAACATCTAAATTAATTTCAGAAATAAACTATCAAACATAGTTATATTTTAAAACCAAATTTTAGTACCAACATTTTAAGTAAAAAAAAAGTTTGATGACCCTTGAACGTTTCAGAAAATTGTTCCTCCAAGGTATTCATATTATTGTTTCGTTCAAAATAGTTTACAACTCAATCTCTGATTCGATTAATAAGAATACTTTTTTTCCTTAAGAAAGAACATAGAAATTTCACTTTTTTTAACATACTATATAAAATTTTATTGTGTAATAAGTGGACATAATCGATAGCACAATATTTTAAAATGAGGTATTTTGTTTTCAACGAATAATTTGCACATGGTAAAGTTTAAGTTAGTTTTTTTTTTCATCAAATCTTATAATTAGCAATCTTAAGTCTGATATTGTAAGCTAAATTGAAAAAAAAAAAAAATAGAAAGCACCATGGATCGTACCAGAAAAGTTTAATTTATTTACGTTTTAGGAAGTCAAATTAAATTTTCAGCTGAATACAATCCCAGTTATTGAAAATGAAAGACTTTTTTTCTTCTTTTACTTTGAAACGAGAATTGAAAAAAGAAAAACGCCCTCTTCAATTCCTTTGGCAAATACACAGGCGAGCCATCTGCGATTCTCTTACTTAATTAACAATGTAGCTACCATAATAAAAATTAGTTTCTTTACTTTCTTCGTGTATCGAAGAGAACTGAAAAGGAACTGCAAGTAACAATACAATTAAAGTTTGACAAAAAAAAAAACATCTTTGAAAAGTATCTTTTCGGAAGGAAAGAAACTTTATAAAATTACCTTAATTAAATACGGTGCATTCATTCCTTTTTATAAAATTTAATTATTGTTCTTTGGAAGAATTCATATCGGCAGAAGAGGGAGTCACATAGGCGCGATAAATAAATAATGTTGCCAACAAATAATAACTAAATATAACCATCCATTCTGATTAAATTATTTTCCATTGTTTGTGGATTTAAACAAGGAGAATGCAGCACCTTTTGTTGATGTCACTTGCTCTTTTTTTTTTTCATTCATTCTTCTTTTTAATCTATTCCTGTTCAAAAGGATCTGTCTGGCATTTTTTTTTTCATTCTTTTCCTCTCCTTTTTTGATTGGAAATCTCATCGGAAATTAAAGATTGAGTCCAGCAAACAATGATTCCTTCGTTCTTTTTAAAACGGAATCTGCTCGGGAAAATATTATTTTAAAAAGAAAATAAAAAAGTATAAACCGGTGTTATAGATAGGGTCGAAAACACTTCACGAGAAAAGATTTTTTTTTTATTCTTATGGTAGTTGTTTGATTAAAAAAATTCTTTTTGGTTTTATTCTTGGATTTTTCCCTCTCTTTTCAGACAAAGTTATTGAGAAGTTGGATTATTTGAGACAGATTAATATTTGTAGTACTTGAAATAACGATTGACATCAATAGGGTATAGAGAGAACACTTGATAAATTCTACCCATTTCTATGATTTTGAAGAAAGGCTATGAAATAAGTTTTCGGCTTTGCTTTCCGCAAATTGAAAACTGTAAAAAATGCAATTTCTAAATGAAAACAAATACTGAAAAGCATTAAGAAAAGTTAAGATAAATTATATGATTTCAAAAATCTCATAAGTTCTTTTTGCCCTTTTTCTGTCAAAAGAATGAATCAATAAAAATATCGATAGTACTTTAACGTGAGCACGGGATGATATGAAATGAAGTAAATAAGAAATGTGACATTTTTAAAACAATCAATGCGAGACAAAGATTTTTTTGGATCGTTTGCAATACTAAAGTGACTCATTCAATGAAGCAATTAAAATGAATTGAAATATAATTTAACTTGCTCGAGTACGTGGTGCTTGACCGTTGAAATTTTTTTGTTCTGATATGATGCCTTAAAATAGGCATAGCAGAATTCATTTTAACCTTTTTTTAGTCGTTAAGAAATATTCACAACTGTAATTTGGAATCGCTTATTGGAAATTGAATAAAAATAGGGAGTAGCTTGATGTGAATAAATAATTGAGAAGTCAAGAAAACTTCCCTGATTTTTCCTGCATAGATTTTTTTTGCAAGCAGAAGCATAAGTTATGCGTTCACTAACAACGCAAAAAAACTTCGTAAGGGAAGTGTCCCCTATATTCTACACCATATATTATAAAGAAAATGTAGAAGGGTTTTTTTTGCTTACAATTTTAATTATAAAAAGATAATTATCAGTTTAATATCTTGACTTTCATTCTTTGTAAATTTAATTTGATGTCAGTTGCTTTTCTAGGGTCTTTCAAAGAATATGGATTATTGGTGGAAACTTGCAAATAATCATTGAGTTTATACATAGCGCTCGAGAAGAATCACTGGTAATTAGATGTGGTTAGTTGCTTAATATATTGTTTTTCGTCTTCCCATTTAACTTTTAACTATAACAATTCAACTATATATAATATTTTAAGACTTTATTAATGTTCGCAATATTGTTTAATATTGAAAAATATTGAATAATAAAATAACTTTCAATATTGTAAAATATTGTGCAACAAGCTGTCACACCTGGACAACGAACAACATGCTTTACATTACTAATAAAATTACGTTTGTTTTGCAATTTGTATATAGATGTATATTATAATATAATGCATTAACTAATGAGAAACAAAGACATAGTCATATTTGTAAAATCTGTTTGCTAAAATTTGGAATTTTGTACCGACATATTTTCAACTAATACCACATTCCAGTCAGAAGTACAGAGTTAATACATGCCATTGTAAGTAGACAATAATCTGTCTCCAATCATCTTCCAAATAAGAATTGATTCTTTTTATGCATTTACATTCCTTTACATTCAGAGAAATATTTATATTCTCTGTAAAATATTTTGTAAGAATGCGAAATGAAAGAAAAGAATGGGTTAAAATAACTTGCGGGAAAAAAAGGAAGGAAAAAATCCTATTTGTTTAAAAAGTACAATTGTATCTAAAATTAAACTTCCTCACGTGAAACACATTAAATAAAAATAAATTGAATGGAAACGTAGTCAAGTATAAGACACAAATTTCAATAGAATACTCAGAAACAAAGAATTATTATGAACCAATTCCAGACCATTCAAGAATTGGTGTGTATGTATAAGTTTCAAAGAAATGGTTCTAAACTACTGTATTAAAAATAAAATAGAAAGTTTTAAAAAGTTTTAAAAAATCTGCTATTGCAAATTTTAAATGTGGAGCATTATTGTTTTATTTTGAAGCATTATTATTTTTAAGTCATCGTTTATCTGAATTAATTTAAATCACTAAGCAGTTTTAACTGGTTTGAAACAATCACGTGACTATCAGATTTTGCGTGGATTGGTATTTAAAAAAACTGATTTTTTTAAAAAAAATCTCTAAATCGGTTGAGCACCACAACTTTTGCCTTAAAGCAATTTTTTTTTTCGAAAATACGTTTAAATTGGTTTGAACTGGTCACTTGACTATATCAATGCATAATCTGTAATTTTTAGATAAGCGGTGCTTTTTCCTCCTTCTCACAATTTTCTGAAAATCAAAACTTTGTTTTGTTAGCTAGAAAACTAAAAGAGAAAGCTTTAAATAAAATTAATAAAATATATTTATCAAAGAAAAAAATCGTTTGCATTTAACTTTAAATCATATTGTATTTAAAATAAAAATATTAGCGGACATAAAATGTTTGAAAAGGAATCGTCTACCAAATGTCTATTAACAGATTTAGTTTACGATATTTATCGAAAAATTTATTGCCTATGTTTTTTTGGAGACACCACAAAACTTCATAACCAAAACAACATCATGTTCTCACATCATAAAACTACTAATACTTAAATTTTAGACTAAATCTTGATTAAAATTTCATGAATAACAAAATTTCATAAAATCGATATGAAGAACATAAAAATTCAACAATATCAGAATAGATTTATTATAAAACAATGTTTTCAGCTTAATATGTAAATAATTTTTAACGAATCCCCTTACATTAAATTTATTTCTATATTTTTTTCTTTTATAAAACTGATCTTGCTTTCAAATAATTTTTATATAACCAAGATATCATTCTTTTCATATTCAAGAATGATAAAGAAAATCAAGAATAATAAAAAAAATCA
>JAOUZG010040071.1:1708821-1740303 GCA_026289955.1 Argiope argentata | reverse complement strand
TCATATTCAAGAATGATAAAGAAAATCAAGAATAATAAAAAAAATCATATTCAAGAATGATTCATTATCATATTCAAGAATGATAAAGAAAATCAAGAATGATAAAAAATTATATACAAGAATGATTCAATATCATATTCAATAATGATAAAACAAGATATCATTCTTTATTCCATTTTTTTAAAAAGAGGAACAAAAATTGTCAACTTCTACATCGCATTTTTGCATTTCTACTGTATTTTTTTTATCTATGTTACATTTTTATATTAACTTCTATGCAATTTATTCATATGACTACATCTACTTACTTTATACATATTGATACGTAACGGTAGAAACAATTTGGGTTCCATTAAAATAAATATATTTTCTATTGAGTTCTATGGAGATAATAAAAGCGAAAGAATATTTCGAATAGATATTATTTACATGCTAATATCCTGATTTTGCAATTCAATTATTTGATTTTAAAAATGAAACCTAAAAATTAATAAAAGCAAAGGAGAATATAAAATAAAATTCCTCTCATCAAAACGATATACAATTTCAGCAGTACTTTCTTATGACAAAATGAAAAAAAAAAAAAAAAGAAATTAAAAGCTGAAGCAAATAAATATTGCGTACGTAGTGTAAACCGCTCATTAAAAAAGTTGATTTCTTCATTATATTTTCTCCTCGTAGAAGCAACTTATTCACTTTTCCCAACCTGCATTACCATAAGAAGTGTTTAGAGGATCTCTGCGAGTCAAGGTAAAGGGATTTCGTTTTATCCGGCTTTCTGCAAAATTTCCAATTAAAAAACTAATTAAAATGGGAGAGAATAATTAACTTTTTCAGTTTGAGTGAAAAAAAAAATTCCGTAAATAAAAATTGGGAAAAAAAAAAGGACCGAGGAAAAATGCGATTAATTATGAATAAGGACGATAGTGAAATGAATTGAAGTTTATCTTCGCATCGCTTAAAAAAATAGAAGCGAAATGAATCGAAGAAAAATCGCTTGCTTTGACTTTTCAGAAAAAGAGGATGGAATTTTAGCGCCTCGCATCCGGTGTGTTTTATTCGATTTTGCAGGAAATTAGTATTCTGTGCTGTGTCAGCAAGAACTGAAGAGTTTTAATAAAACAGAGCATTCTATCGAGTTAAATAGTAGAAAAAAATTAACAGCATTTCAACTATTAGTTGATATTACCTTAGCTTGCTATAATGAGACTCTATACTTACATTTATCTGTCTCCATTTCATTTTTAATTAAATAAGAGCAATACCGAAAATTAAATATATTTCAATATATAGATGTGTCAGGTCATACTTTCTTGAACGGCCAAGCACCATATTTTTATGCAAGTTAAATTATATTTTTGTTCATTTTAATTGTTTCATCGAATGAGTCACTTTAGTATAGCATACGATCTAAAACACATTGTCTCGCATTTATTGTTTAAAAAATTATAACATTTCCTACTCGTTTCATTTCATATAATCACGTACTCAAAATGATATTTTTCTAGGTTTTATTTGTGGTTGTAGTTAACTTATTTTTTTAAATCATAGGTTTTGTAAATTGGATGGCATCACTTTATTAAAAGCTGATTATTTGAGATGCTCGTATAGATAATAATATTTTTATTTTTCGCCTACGGATTTTTGTTGACGCCACAAACCTCATACCCAAAACAACATCATGTTCTGACATGATAATAATTATAATTAAATTCAAGAAAAAAATTGTTCGTATCAGTGTATATATGTTAAAAACCGTACTTTTTTCAAATTCCAAGCCATAAAAATAAATTGTCACAATCATTATTAATACTGGTTAACCAGATAGTCGTCAAAGGGAAATAGTGATTAATAAGAGAAAAATGTTGCGATGTTGCAGAAAAATTCTGATTTATATATATTACACAGTTTAACTGTTTTTTCTCATAAATAATAAAAGAGGATCTATTGTCATAACTGAAGGTCGAAAAAAAACCCAATTCCTTAAACAACGTTGGATCTATTACATTTACTTCAGACCTTTTTAACGAAGGAGCCTTTGTAATTTATAGGTCAGCTGACCACAAAGTTCTTTGAGAATAGAAAAGTTAATCCGAACAAAGGTAGGTTGTGTTAATTGCGACCACTGTGGAACGTGCTCGCTTCTTTCTAGAGTAAAGTAACGGAATGAAAGCCACTCGTTTAAAGGTAGAAAATTGTGTTTTTACCCCTAAAATTCTTGAAATGTTAAGTAAACATTCAGAAAGAACCAACATTTAATTATTATTTCTTTAAGAGATACAATTTTCTGATATCGAATCTGATACGTTAAGGAAATTGCAAAGTCTATAACATATACAATTTCATAATAAAATAAAACATTTTTAAATATTTGGAAACGAATAATATTTTTCTTATGATTATAAAATATTCCTTGATATATAAAATATGTTTTACGTCCATCATTTAAATAAAATAAATTGTTGGTGTGTGTGGATTGCGCTCGGCCCGAACTCCGAATCTTAAGGTTAGTAGCCGTGTAACATACTAATCAGGCAAAAGGGGCCCTTCAGCTCGAAGGAAGTTATCTGGCTTATATAGCATTCGCCATACACTCTCCCACCAGTGAGTCGGTAGATTAGACGAGTGATACATATGTGGGGTGCTGGTGGTGAGGTTAACAACTGTCGTATTTAATGCGCGTCTAGATCATTTGAGTCGCCGATAGAGGGCGCCAAGATAGTTGACTGAAGCTACGTGCGAAGGTTGGGTTTATCCGTCGGTCGCCAGATTACCATTGTTGGTATGTGTGGATAGCGCTAGGCCCGAACTCCGAATCTTAAGGTTAGTAGCCAAGTAACATACCGAACAAGCCAAAAGTCGACTTCGACACGAGCGATGCTATCTGGATTATAGAGCATTCACCACAAAATGAAAGCATGTACTTTAAAAAAATTATAGCTAATTTATAATTTTTCATAAAATAATCCTTGTAATAACAAGAATTTTTTAATTGTTGGAGCCATAAAGAATTGTATGTATTTAAAATATCCAAAGTGGCGTATAGTATATTTCCAAATTTCCATCCTAAAATTGCGAAAGGGCAGGCTAGGTAATAAAAATACTGGATAGGCCAGAATTCTAGGAACACATTTATTTGCCCACCTATATAAAAGATAAAGCTTTTATAACAAAATTCTCAATTACATTACACATTTTCTCTTTCTTTTGAGTACTAAGACCATCATTTTACTTAAGTCACATTAAATTTGAAAGAGGGCCAAGAATACGATTTAGCTGCACACGTCACAACCTTTTTAAGGGGCGGCATCATTCATTCATCCTCAGATCGTAATTTTAGATCCGTAACAGAGATCACTCTACTCTGACCTATTACTTTATTACCTCCCAGTGGTATTGAACTAACATACATGCTTGTATGAAAGTTTTAAATATGATTTTGAAGTTTGCTTGCTTAGAATAGTTCGGAATGCTGTTCTTACCGGTATAATTAAAGTTGATTTTTTACTGCATTATATACTTTTACTGCATAAGAAAATCATCTCTTAAAATGATTTACCACTCCAGACAATTCTTTTTTTAAAGTTTTCCTGATTTTCTTATTTTTTTTCGCGATTGACTTAAATATTAATATTGTTTGCATTTTTTAATGAAACTGCATTAAAAGCAGTTATTATTTTCTATTTATTAAAATTTTTAATCTTAAATAAGTCTTTAAATAGATTAAAATCTTACCAGTTCCTTTTATATTTAGGTTCTGTATTTTTAATTAATTTTATTGAATTCAAAAGAAAAAAGTATATCAGCAAAAATAAGTAATACCCGTAAATAATGGAAATAAAAAGTATTTCGAAACTTTTTCTTTCAGCAGTTAAAATAATTTTAGAATGGAATAATTCTAGCAGGTAATTTGCAATATCAATAAAGTTTTAAAAGTATACACTTTAGCACAAAGCTATGCACATTCATTTTAAAACTATTAAAAGCATCATGATTAAAATTTTTGTTAGTTTTGAAAGTTTTCTTTTCTAAGAAATAGTCATTTCTGAAAGTCAAATGTATTAATTATCTATAAACGATGGCATCATTTAATAAAAAAATTTCAATGAATGAAATACCTATCCCGTCAAAGAATATATTTACATCATTAAAAGTAATTTCATATTATTTTATCTCCTTGTTCGCTTTTATGAAATAATGTTAAAATAACTATTCATTATTTATTTTTTTTAAAAAATGTTCTTTTTCTAATTTATAAGTGAAGAAAATAATTATTAAATCATTCAGATCAATAAAATTTCAATTTTAGCTTAGTTTAAAACAATTGTTTCATCTAATAAATGAATATCCTATTGAAGAATACCCCATTAGAATTCACTGAAATCTTAATCTGCAGTAGTCACATATATCTGAACATATTGCAAACATATCTGCTATAATTAGAGATGACATTTATAGATATGCTATATTATAGGATTGATAGTTATTCATTCACCTAGCGCTAACTAATAACCTCGAACATAAAAAATAGTTATATAAGTTATGTAGGCTTATTTATATCCTGACTGTCTCTTTCGTTCTTACTGATTCTTAACTCCTTTTATTTATCTATCTTACGCATTCTGTATTCAACTTGAATCCGCTATCAGCGAATTGGCCCGAATATAACGTTAATTCCCAGTTTGGTTTGTGTTTCTCGCCTTGAGGGGGTGTTTTCTTATTGTCCGGGCTCTCTTCACGAGAGAAATACCATTCGACTTGGTCAGAAAGGAAGAAAAGGGAAAAAGAAAGGGTAAGGCGAAACCTCAAGAAGCTCTATAATGGGTAGGGGAAGAAAGTTAATTCCCGACTGGCTCAGAGAGGTCAGTTAGTTCATCTCGTTGTAATTGATAGTGTTCCAGGGCAGAACTCAGGACATTTGATTATTTCCTTGGCACTATATAAAATAAGACTATGAAAAAAAACCCCACTAAATAAGCAAAACATTATAAACCTTATCAAATGTTTCATATTAATTAATAAAATCAAAAATAGCATGTTCTTGTTTGTGTGTAATAGATTTAAAAAATAATATATTCGTTACCGTATAGATGTTCAAACAAAACGGCAAAAGCAATGATCGAAATAATCAAAATAAATTAAAATTTTGAACCCGTATTTCATTTTGATAGTTTAATAAATTTATAAAATTATCTTCGTATTAACCCTTTGCACTCGAGGCCTTTTTCGTTTGCGCGAACCAGCAACTCGAAACGATTTTAGCCAAATTCGGATAAAATATTACAAGTAATCCATATTTTTAGGGTTCAAATACTTTTTAGATACTATATTTACTGCCAAGATTGTTTCAAGCGAATGCTACGCTGAGACTAACTAAATTGAGCTAAGATTTGGCTACAATGTAAACAGAGCCTAGTCTACGAAAACTATCTTATCGCATATTGTAAATAAGGAGATCCAGTTACAAAACACCATAGCTTCGTAGCAACGTAGTTTTAAAACACTCGGGCGCCGCAGCAGCGCCGCTCGAGTTGCCACTTCGAATCGGCCGGCCCGGGGCCTCCGAGAACGCAGAAGCGATAAGAGTTATACGGGCCAGGAACTAACCCCCCATTCCCCATGACTGGTTTGAGCTAAGCGATGGACTATTTTCAGCTTTGGTCAGTTTATGTCCATTGTCCCTAGTGCACGTTCGTTTGCGATTGTGACAATTTTTGAGTATTTTTTGCATTGAAATTCTGTGACATCGCCTCTGGATTACTAAAAAGAAGTACCGTATCGCACTTGATTATCATGTGAGTAATTAAAACTATTTATTTTTCTTTAATAGCGGGGTTTTTTAATTATAAGTTTTAATGTGAAGTACACATTAAGCCTAAAATCCTTTCTTGTCTCATGGCATTAGGCATTCGCTATTCATTGCAGAGTGTAAACACGAGTAGTTTAACAATTCATATAATTCAATTTGTGTGTACTAAAAGTAAATTTATTTTGTTTGCTTATAATTTTTTTTTACTTCATAGAAAACCAATTTTTTGTTTTTGTTTATTTCCCTAATTTTTTGCGTCAACTTTTAAAGAAATATATTTTTTGGAAGGAAGTATTTTACTTTTTAAAATAATTTTAGACAAGTCAATAGCTTCTAGCGCTCAGAAAAAATAAAATTATTATTTCAAGTGAATAAAACTATTAAATATTAAAAAGTTAGAGTATTATTTTATAAAAATATCTCCACTATTTGGAACCTATCCCTTTGGAAATGTAAACAATGTTTAAATTTATTGATTACTTTTGCTCAAAGGAATAAGTAATTTGATTTTTTTTATTATTCTTTAAAGATAACAATGCCGTCAGTCTGCTGTGTACCAGGTTGCAAATCAAATTATCCTCCTGCTATAGAAAATATAAAAGTATTTAAATTCCCTAATGATGCAGATCTGAAGGAACAATGGCTCCGAAAAATATCCAGAAAGGATTTTACGCCAACTGCCAAATCGGTTGTTTGCATCCATCACTTCAAAAATGATGATGTAATTAAAGAATAAGCCCGTACACTACCTGATGGTAATGCGGAAGTAAAACAGCGTAAAAGATTTAAATTGAAACCCAAATCCATTCCTCGCATTTTTCCAAACTTGCCTCTCCATCTCTCTGATTCTCAAACAAGTTCATTGTCTTCAAGAAAAGATCCTGAATTGCGGCGAGAAATTCAGTTACAAAGATCTGATAAACATAGACAGCTGTGTGGTGGTAATTTTAGTGTTTCCGTTGAACAAATTTTACAAGCAGAAAAAAATTGAGAATTAATACCTTGTTAAAACTACATCCCAAAAAATATGGCTCTTTTCATTTGAGAGATTTTTTTTGTGATTTTTCTGAAAAAGAAGCACCTTTCCAAATTTCAGAATTTGAAATAAAAGGTGTAGATTTTTATAATTTTACTGATGAAGAAGAAGAGTTGATTCCTTTGTATATTTATCTTTCTGGATATGCGGTTTACAAGCTAAAACCTTATCTGCAATGTAGCGATTGTATTAAGTTATTATCAATGGAAAAAGAATTGATTTTTGAAATGACAAACTCTGTTGCCAAAGAATATTTGATTGATATTGACAAAGGGAAGTTGACATATCCAAATGAAGACATTGTTAAAATTTTTGTAGCAAGCTTCAAAATTTTTAAATTTATTTTAACAGATAATGAAAGTCTTCTCCACTCAGAAAATATACGATCAGCATTAAAAAAATTGATATTAAGTAAAATTGCAGATTTAAATATTGGAGGCATATGCTGTACATGTCAACGATCAAAAGAAGAGCACAGTCAAAAATCTATAACTGTTTTTATTAATATATTTTTAAACAATTATACCAAGCTTAAAAATAATAATGCAAAGTTAAGTAAAAGCAAAAAAAGAAAACTGGATATCATAAGTGCATCTTAAAATTGTATTCATGAAAGTAAAGTATTAATATTAAAAATAGAATTTAAATTGTTGAATAATAATAATAAAAAAAATTTTGAGAGGCAAAGTCCAACCACACCTCCTCGTGGTGCTTCTTGGGGAACTCTGATTTTTAAAAAAATCAGAGGGGTAACGTGGCTCTGGCAATTTCACTTAAAATTCAATGGTTTTTATAAATTTTTACTTTCAAAGGGTGTTAAAAAATTACATGTTAAAATATTTTAAAGAAAGACAATAAAAAATACTATCTTAAAAAGCTTTATAATTATTCCCCGAAATTATTTTTTATGCCAAATTCTTATGCCAGAGCTTAAAATCAATTAATACATATTTCAAACATTTTATGTTCTTATTGTTCATGTATAACTAAATTTAATAGCTCTATAAAAAATTATAAACAAATAAAGGACGTATAACGCTACTATTAATTACTCTTAAATTTAAAGCTATTTTGCACAGTTTCTTTAAAGATGAGAGGAAAGAAACTGAACGAAAAAGGATGTAAGCAATACGCAACGCGAAAAGCAACCATCGCTTAGTCGTTTCCCCTTCTCTGCTGTTCCAGGCCCATAGGAGAGATAACGCTCTTCTCGGAGGCTCCGGCCGGCCGCCATATCGGCGCCGCTCGAGTGCAAAGGGTTAAGATAATTTTTATACTCGTTAGAAAATTACGAAAGATAAATATGAGCATCTTCATCGTAATAGATTTTAGAATGCCCTGGAATTCACAATATTTAGGTTTTAATGAAGTAAAAATAAATCATTTCTCACACTATTTAAGTTGTTATTTTATCTTAATAACTCTAATTAATTATGATTTCGTCTATACTGAATTAAAGTATGGAGAGACAATAAGGAGATATGATGTGAAGCAATGGTGACATCTCCCATGCTAAGAAACATCTGCTTATTGTTCTTCCAATTGGGCAGACAATTCTGTGTAACGAAATTTGTATTCAATAAGGCTTTTTTTGTATGATTCCATACTAAATGCATTGTATTAATTTTGCACAACTATGATTTCGTCATCGTTTAAGTGTAAAAATGTTGTCCCTCAATTCTAAGTTTAATGTATCTCAAATAATTTATCGAGGAGTTGAGGGGGATATTGCTTAAGTTTTGAGCACCAGTGTAGAGTTAAGACTAGTTGACTAAGGGGCGTTAAATATTTTTTCACTTTATTAACCACTTAACTGTTTTGCACGAAGGCCATTCACGCATCGATTTATTGAATTTTGATAGTTGTAAGCTAAAAATGAAGCATTTATAACGATTAAAGTTCAATATTCAAATTACTTCGAATACATAGATGTCAAGTATTCAATGGATTTCCATTTGAAGCAAAATAAAAAAAAAATCTCAAAATAGAAGATGTCATCTTACTAGATAGTAAAGAAATTAAAACAGTTAAAGGTTTAATATAAGTATAATCCAATTATTCTATCATGGATTTGATCATCTAGTTGACGCATTGTCTTCTTCATATTTGTTAGTGCGTTCTTGTTTTATGCAGCAATACAATGCAGGCATACTACTTTAATGTTTTGCTTCAATTTGAAGAGTCTTCAAAATCTAAGAGCACCATCTAATTGTATTTTGTTTATTTTGTAAGCATATTGTAGCCAACTTTTAATTAGCTATTTTGTAGATCCACTCAACTCTCTAATTGACAGAAGTGTTGCCTTCCATATGTAAAATCCATGTCAGGATATTCTCAACAAATTTGTTTCATTCTGTTAAGTTGCCTTCCAAATAGTGCAACCGATTTTATCCCGTTTGAGATTTTGTAGACAAGAGGGGCTACCCCAGCTTTTTTCGTATTAGATTTCCAGGATATTTATGGTTTACATGAAACATGTGGATTGTTTATGAGAATATTTACTATGATGGAATTCGAAGATAGTTGGAAAGTTAATTTAAACTGAAAAATTAATCTCTTATTGAAAAAATGCTTTCACAAGAAACTTTATATTAAATTTTTTCTTAATTTATGCACTCCTTTTCATAAATAAAGAAAAATGTTATTGATGATATTACAGATTCAAAGATACCATTAAACAATCCTAAAATAAACCGAGATCAATTCGTAGAAAACATCACCCTTTTGGAGCACTTTTCAAAATCGCCAACTCCCCGAGCTCTTGTTTCTTATCTCCCGGAGGAAGATATCCTCCAACGACAACATCGGGTTGCCATATCTGGCGCTAAATATCCTTGGCGAAAAGGGGGTTATGCTCTCTCCCGTCGCATAAACCGACAGCAATTAATGCGATAATCTTGAATTCATGCAACAATCCAATGATACAATAATCATAACAGCCAGCAATGCTAAATCTTATTTTTATTGTCAAAATGACTGCATTGTAACAAAATTCATACATAAAAGTTTGGATTGAAATATCATAACACAGAACCACAATCTTCTATTGAAAGATCATAGTATTAAATTTATTCACATTGATATAAAAATATTGATATTTTCTTTACTAGAAGATTTCTGGTTTTTCCAAATCTTGATAGAACATATTTTTTATTAAATAAAATGAAAAAAAGATGAATATTTACATGATTTTATTGCATTATGTGTGTCATATCGGGAAAGACGAAAACATATTTGCAAAGCTTCCTTTTAGTTTCTAATTCATATATTTTTCAAATATTTACTTATCTAACTAGAGAAAAGAATCTAGGAAATTCAGTTCCTATTATCATGTTAAAAAATTTCAGTACAAAATCTTTGTAATATAAAAACAGTTTTATCTTTCTGTCATAAATACCCGAAGAAAATATTTTATGAAGAGATATAGCGATCTCTTTTCATATCTGTTTTCCATTAAACAGTAATCAGAATCCATTCTATTTTTAATAGTGCTGTTTGGCATAGAAAAAGCATAATGAGGCCTACTAAGGGTTTAAAAATAGGAAGGGAATTAATTCTAGGAGAAGAGGGATATAAGTATTAAACTATTTACATTTTAAGATTGCTTGATTATTTCTAATTTCGAAAGCAAAAATGTCGTAATTCAAATCCTTTGATTTAAGTGCATTGAAATAAGACAATAAAAAGAAAACAGTATGTTACATCTTTAATAACAGTACAGATAAAAGTTTGTGCCTATGTGTGTGTTTGCGCGTGTATATGAGTGCGCTCGTGTTAACACTGTACACGTCAGGATATTTCATTTATACCTGACCCATAAATATCTTACAGAATAAAAATGATCATCTTGGATTTTTTTTTTGAAATCTTAGTAAGAATTTTAATTAATTCATAATTCAGCTGAAGAATTTTTGTGGTACATTCAAAACTTCTATAGTAAAAAAAATTAATTTTGACCTTTCAAAGTTTGAAAAAAATGTCTTTTTAATGATTCCGGTATATAGTTAAGATATTTTCTAAACCTTGGCTGTTATTTAAAAAATATTATTACCTAACTATCAACAAATTGATGCTCTCAAACTCAAACCGTTTCTATTCTTTTAAATATGATGCATTAAAATTCTCTTTTTTGAAAACTGCATGATTTTTTTTTTCTATTGATTAAACTGAATCTGAAGATTTTACTTAATATCAATGTAGTTAAAAATATAATATCGTAAAATTTAAACTAGAGATTAAATGAAAATTTTTTAATAACACTATGATGATATGTGACTGAAATGATATCATGTGCATAATAAAAAAAAATGTTTATTTAGGCATTTAAAACAAAACGGTTTTAATGTCAATTTAGTGAAATCATGGGCATGGAGTTATAGCAAGGCAATCAGCCAAAAATGAAAACAAAACAAAACAAGACAATATATCCGACGAACCATCTGGTCTACTATCAATACATAAAAAGGTGACGTATTATATATACAAACAAATCTTCATAAAATGTCACAAACATTTTGTATTTACGTATTAATAAAGTAGTGAGGGTGAAAGAGTTGACAAACATTTAGTTAACAGATTTTTCTAAATGCATATGACAATAACGGGATTATTAGGAAATGGATAAAATATTGTTAGGGATAGAACAGGTGTTGTTTTTTAAACTGTGGGAAACCTCTGTATCTCAAAGTATCAGCTGCAAAGCCACTAATTTTTTACGGGGGCTATTGAGAGTAGGGAAAAAAGGAATCCGTGAAAAAAAATTCTATTCAAAAAAATGCCGATAAAAGGAACATGGAATTTTTTATTTATACTTTTAGCTTCACTGCACAATTAAACTTTTTTAAAGCTACAGTAAACAAGCAAATGAATAAAAAAGGATGAATTTTTCCTCAGATGGATTTCATTCGAAAAACTATCTTTAAAAATAAAGATAGAAGTAACTAAAAATTTGTAACTTTAAATTGTAAAAAAATTATACAATAAAAAAAAGATTCTATCCGGCTTCTTTTTTATTCTTTTTGTTTTTATTTTGTTCTGCGGGAAAGACATCGGTTATCTTCAGTAAATTCTCCATTTTCTTGGACAAAACTTTGCATTCTGTATACCACATTCTCTACAAATGAATGCAACATTTCAGGAGGCATGTTCATAACAGTCTGTGTTGTTTTCCTTTTAAAACTGATAAAAAGGAGACTTCATCATCAATTTTAAATAACTTCACAGAGGGAAACCGCATGAGTTTAGATCTGAGAAGAGAGGTGGCCATGCAACACTAAAGCAGCGACTAATCACTCTTCGGTAAAGGGGTGGCGCAAAAGCTGCTGAGATCAAGTTCCGACATGTAGCGGTGCACCATCCTTCGTAAAGACAATTTTATCTAAGCATTGCTTTTACTGATGTTGTAGAATAAAAATACAACTCAGCATATCATGGTATATCCAATAGTTTACGGAACAAGTCTGCAGCTCTGCTTACGTAATAGTCTGAAATGTATGGTCCAATGATAAAATATGCTGTACCACACCAAACATTAACGTTTTGAAAATGAATTGGAATTCTTAAAAATTCACAAGGCTGTTCAGATGCCCAAATTCTAGAATTCTGAGTGTTAACAGTCCCACTCAAATATAATTAGGTCTACTTACTCAGAATTATTCAAGGGTATGCCTCATCGACCACCTTGCAAGAAATTTAAAGTAAATGCTAAGTGAAGATCGTATACTGTTAGTTTTAATTCAAACAAAAGGCAAATTTTAAAAGGACAAAATTGATGCTTTCCTAATATTTTTCATACTGCTGAAGCTCTAACACTCAGTTGTCGGGCAACCCCACCATTATCAGCAGTGCTCGACTGCTTTCTTTCAACGATTGCAGTCACAGCATCTGTATTCGTATCCTCAGATACAGGTTGTCTTCTTCTACCAGAGTGAGTTACAAGAGAATTTTTTTTTCAAATATTTTAATCATTGCTTTCACTACTTTAATTGAGAGATCCTTTTCGTAAATTGTTCTGATTTTTAAATTTGCGAAAAGTGACCATTGATTAAGAAAAAATAGCTTCACAAGTTATTCACGCTGTGCTAAAGTAAGACGCATTTTACATATTAATTGATACTTCAGAGGATTTTCAATACCCCACTGCTATTTTAAAACTCAAATTAATGGTTTCTGTCTACTACGTAATCTAGATTTTATATTTTGTCATCTTTTCCCCGTGTGTTATGCAAAATGTCAGCTGTTTTAAAGTGTAAAGCACCACATTTCCCCCATCGGAAACTTTAGTTAAATTTTTTTTCACGGATTCCTTTTGTCCCATGTATTTAATAGTCCCCGCGTAAATTTTACTTTCTTTTCGAATAATAGCTCAAGCTACAGAGGTATCTGAATACCATCATTTTTTAAAAAAAATCCCCCCGTATTTACAAATAGTTTGAGCATATAAAATTATATATTTAAAACTTTAATTTTTATTTTTATAAGAGCTTCAGAATTTAAATTTTACTGGAAATAAACAAACAATACAAAAATATTTATAAAAGTGATAAGTAAATGTATTTCATAAAAAATTACAAAAAATGTCTTTTTTTTCGCATCTTATTACAAATGATATTCCTTTGCATAGTTAGATTACGTAACACGTTCCATAAGATGTACGGTAAAATCTTTCGGTACTATTGTAACTAAATCTGGAGCGAGATAATTAAGGATTAATTAGCATCCTCAGGCGAAAATTTGTTTTGAGAAAAGTCAGCTGCATCTTTCTTCTAATTCTATACACCCGGAAATAATTAGGTTATTCTATTTTTATTATTTTCTCCACTAAACACATGCACATTGTTTAAATTTTAAAAATCTTCAACGGCCAATAGAAAAGATAGTGTTCAGCTTTGTTTTACACCAACAACAGCGAATAAATTGTCTATACATTTTTCCTTCCTGCTCGGTTTCAATAAAGTCGTATTTTTGTCATTTTTCTCTTAAGAATCTAGCTATCCTTCAAAAGTTTTAGATAGTGAATGCTATCACAGAATTACAATCCCCAGAGATCTAATTATAGGCCTATTTTTTCATCAACTGCTTACTGATTTGAAAATTTAATATTCATATTGTAAACATCTTCCTGTGCTAATATTTTTTCAATGGTTTATGATGCTTAAATTAATATCTGCCTTATCAGCGTGCAGTCTGGAAGAATGAAACATGCGGCGGGGAAAATGTGAATTCTAAGTTGGTGAATAGTTATAAGGTAGGCAATTAGAATAGCAGTATTTAAGCCTTTAATCTTCAACTATAAGAGTGATATTCTTCTTTATCTTTCTTTTTATCACTCAGTTAAATACAGACTCTTTCTGGCAATTAAGCCTACTCTTCTACTTTGTCGTAATTTAGTAAAATTATATTTTAAAAACATTTTCGCTTCGTTTACTTTCCAATGACTATTGACTTCAATACCATTGATTATCGAGTGCAATAGTAAGGTTGTTCTCGCCTGTTTCCGATTTAATTTTTCTCCTTTAAATGGTATTGTTTATTTCCTCATCGGTTGAAAGAACAAACCAAATTTATCTACATTGTACACATGATCATGCGCTTTTTATAATTTCTTTATTTCTTGTCATTTATGTGGCATCATTAAGCGGGATTACCATTTTTCCACTCGTGATAGTTTAAAACGTAATCTCGAGACGTTCACAAAAAGGAGTAAATCATTGATTGCTGGATTTGAAATCTTTGCTGTCTGACAAAGGTTTGGATTTTCTCGGATTCTTAGAAATTATTGATTCACTATTGTGCGTGTTTTTCTTTTTCCTCTCGTGGAACTGTTTCAGGGTAGCTTTGCCAACATCATTTACGGCAACTTTAAATCTTTTGGTTTGCTTTTCTTTCAGAAAATCTTCATTGTTATTTTTCTTTAAAAACGGAACTTTTGCTGAAGGCAAATTCCCGCATTTTTTAACTATATCAAACTATTTCAGTATCTTATGAATTTCAGAAATGGTTTTCATTTTTTTTTCTATTTTTAATATTTTGCATCGTGCTATCATTTTAAGACATAACAGATGAAGAAAATGTAGTCAGTCCAAAGTGAATAGTATCTAACAAATACAGGGCTCGTTAATGTCTATTAAGAAAATGAGTTGACATCACAGTTTTCCCTTTAAAGCAAATAGAATAATTTTTAAAAAAATCAAATACAATCTTTATATCTATATCCATCTCCCCGTGGAGCACCTCCATATTAATATGAGAAACTTTCGCCATAGGGGTTCCGGCCGTTCTTGCCACCCTACAGGGACACGAAAGAGGTGATGGTCTGGCTCTTCCCGTCAATGGTAGGATGTACTTCCCAAGGGAAGAGTTGCACCGTGACCGATAATGGCCTTTAGGATTCACAGTTCCTGCCAGTGTTGCTGATGCGACAAGGTTATTCAGTTAATTTCTCCATACCTTCGGGTGGGTCGGTAAGTCAATGATATGGATTTATACCCATATCCAAAGACCAGCATTTTCTAAATCAACAGGGAAAATACAAAAACACTTTGGTTCTTTTAAAAATCCAAATGATTAATTTTACATGGATACCCGTTCTGTGCTTCAGAATTTTTCTCTTAAATTTCTTATAATACATTTTAAATATAAATGCAGTGATTTTTTAGCTTCCGTAATAAAATTGAAAAATACTTATTATTTCAATTAAACGCAAATCTATGTACCTTCGATGCCATTAAAAATAAATTCTTTTTTTACATTGACACTAACTCGAAAAGGTGTTCATGCTTCATTTTTATTATGTCAATAATATTTTTAGTTTGGAATCTTTTATGTAAATGACATGCAATACATTTTACATAGAATGTAATGCTAATAGGGTTAAGCAATAAAGCATGACCATGTATCATATCAGATGCACAAATGTTTTCTAAATTAAATAAGAAAATAACATGCCAGAAAATTCAGAAAGTAAGAGAATGAATTTGAATTCAGACATGAAGCAGAAAAATGTTAATAAAATCCGATTATACCTAGATAGAAATTTCACAACGATTGGAATATATTTTCAAATAATAAATATTTAATAAAATGGTAATATTATCAGGTATGTTAAATTTGAGAAGAAATATTTCTAATAAGGGAAAATAATTCGTACGCTATTTTTTAGATAACATATTGCTGTCTAAAGATTTTCATTAAAAACAGCAAGGAAGATCATTTTAAATTTTTGAACCAAACGGCATCTTTCAAGTGGAATCAAATTTGGTTTGAATTATCATAAATAATGTACATAAGTTCTATCAATATTAAAATAATTTATTTTATGGAAAAAAGTAATACAAAACAATTCGGAAACCTAGCATGTTAGAAATAAAGTTAATACCATTTACAAAATTACATTTTGTCAAAAATAAAAAAAAGTTAATTTAAAATTATGCATAAAGTTGTTATAAAAATTAAGAATTCAGAAATAAACTATCATTTTTATAATGGAAGAAACAAAATGTTCTACCAAACAAACAATTCACTTTTGTTTATATTCTAATGCATGTACTACACCACAATAAATAATTTTCTTTATGAAATCTTTCTCTTTTTTTATTCATTTTTTTCTTAATATCTTTTTATAATGAGTTTTAAAAAAAGCGCTAATTCGTCTCCAGAAAAAAAATGCCTATGGTGGATGCCATTCTTCTTAACTTCGACCATGTAAACTAAATATAAAATTTCGAAAAGATAAAAAAAAATGATACAGAAGGAAAAAGCATCAACATGCTGTTTATTCTTTTTCGTTGTGTGTCTGATAAGAATAGTCTTAGCTGAGTTGGCAACCTAATAAATATGAGACTTTTCTTCGTGATGATATGTATAACATTAAGATTTAATTATTCTTTTTGGAGTTTGAAAAATAGGAATAAATACGATAGCAATAAGATTCTTTATTATTTGCAAACGAAAATGTTCATTTTTTTAAAAATTTGATATCATTAGCAAAGTACAGTCTGAATTACTCAAATAATAGAAGATTATATTATTTCTTTATTTAGTTTATTTCTTTTCGAAATAAAAATGATACCGAAATTCAAAAAAAAAAATCATTAATTCCTTCGCAAAAAACATTTTAATTATTTTTGAATGTTACTCGGTATTTAAACCTTCATCCGATTAGTCCCATGCCATATAAAGCTAATAATGAGTAAAATAAATGGAGTCCTAGGACAAAAAATCCCTCATTGATAATTTTTTTATGTATGTCTGGTCTTTTATTTTAATTTAGGCTAGACTTTTTTTGACTTTTTCTTCCTAATAAGGAAAAAAAGTCATTAATTCAGGATATTTTTACTTTATTATAATCCTCTTATATAATTGTAATTAAGGAACCAAACTTAATTTTACAATATATATATTTATAAAAATACATTTGTAATTTTAAAAAAATAGTTTATTGATTGCGTAACAAATATTTTATTTTTTAGTTAAAATAATCCTTTTTTCAATTTAATTGTACGAAAAACTATATAAGTATTAATTCAGTAAAGAAAGAAGAAATTGATTAGGCTTTTTCATATAGAACATTTTTCTTTGAATCGAGTTTTTTTTTAAGTGAATAAAATAAAGCAGTAAAACACACTAAGACTTATTCTTGCAGGAATTTTACTTAGAGTCAATTATGTAAAAAACATCTTACATCGAAAAAAAAATGCGTTTGAAGAAAAAAATATACAATTTATTATAGATTATGAATGTTTGGAAAATTGCATTTTTAAATTACAAAAAGAAATAAAAAAACTTTTTATCGTTCTTTAACTGAAATTTTTTTGCATGAAAAAGAGCTTAACATTTAATTGAGAACTACTTATGCAATTTTATTTGAATTAAGTTGCTTGAGGTTTTTAAAAATGTAATTTTGAAATGATTTTTTTTAAAATTCCCACCTTGATATTCCAGACTTGTGGTTTATTTCACATTTATCTTATCCCAATATCTATACTATATTTTAATTTATCCAGAAATCAGTTAATCTAAAAATTTAATGAAATTTTAAATTTCATATACGAGGTGTCAAAAAATGTTAAGTTGGTAAAAAAAATGAAATTTAAGGTTATTTAACATTGATAATGATCAATTATAAATTAAAAAGTCAAAAATATTAAAATTTTGTTTTTATACTATAAATAATATACGTGAAAATAAGTTTTGACCCTTTTTTTAATATTGTATTCTGGATGGTATAAATCGAGTTTACTGTTTTAATAATTGAAAGACAAAGGGTTGTACAAAACTCTTGACTGTAGGGTATTTATTGTGTTTCGAAGCTTTGTATTTCGACAACGTTAAAATACATGAAACTTGTTTATTTATATATTCACAGAAGTTACTTAGCAACATTCATATTACACAATAGCCAAACTCCATTATACTTAACCAAGTTCCATTATACGTAGAAGGCCAATATTACGCCAATATGTTTGCATTCCTCCATATATTTAGCTATTTTGAGATTACTTAATGTCACCAATGCCTAGAATTTATTTGATAATTTTCAAATTAAGAAAACATCAAATTATTTCATATTACCGAATTGACGACAATTTGCAATTTTTGGCTATTTATCGCATGGGCTTTAGAAATAAATAACCAGTTCATTAATTTCAGTCAAGTTTTAGCGAAGTTAAAAAATGATGTCACGATATCAGAAATTGGCACATTCGTTGTTTACGTCAAATCGATTTACTAATTTACGCATAAAGAAATGCCCTGTAGAAATGAGTATATCATTTTATAATCTCCAATATTATAGGATAAATGTAAAAGGAAATTTAATATAGATTGAATATTCATATAGAAGCATTTATTAATTCATATTTGAGCAAAAGCACTATTCGAAAGTTTAGTATGCGGGTGGTTCAAATTGTTACAGAATAGAAAAATAAATAATTCAAGGATAAACTGCACATCAATATTTCATACATCCTGCCCTCTGTCATCAGTTCAAGTTTTAATCTTGCATACAGTTCTATGTATTGTAATCTTATTTGAAGTTTCGTTTATGACATCTAGAAAATAATTTTTCACAGGATAAACCTTCTTTTTAATTCAGAAATTAGGTCTCAATAATTTTTCGAAGGTGCTTGAAATGTGCAAGTTAATGATCAAATTAACTACGATTTTAGGTTAAAGTGCAAAAAATGGCTTCATTTTTCAAATAGCATAGATAGGATTCTCACTATCTATTAGGCACTTGTTAATATGCTCATTACTTACTAAATCTCGCTAAAGTGAAAATAAGATCTTTACTGGAACAACAGCAACGTTTCTGGGCTCTTAAATTAATTGCTTATGTATCTTTTGATATCTAAAGAATGAAGTTAAGACAATCGAACAATCAATACATTAGTTGATAGAATCAATCGCCAATCAATTGGAAACTTCAGCATAAAAAAATCAAACAATTTGACATGTTTCTGCAACTAAGAAGATGTATTTTTGATTGCACATTCAATCTCCATCTTGATATCCTTTATTATTGTTTTTTCTTCATTTAATCGTTCATATCAAACCATGTTCACATAAAATTGCCATCAATCTATGCTCACATAAACTGCCATCAAAATATATTCATAAAATTACCATCAAAATATATTCATAAAATTACAATCAAAATATGCTCATTTAAAATTGCCATCAAAATATGAACAGTAATTGACATAATATTGCAATTAAGGAGAAGGATTTGAGAAACACATGATAAAAGAATGCTTACTTATTAGTAATATATAGATTGATGAGATTTTGTGTCTCAAAGCAATTGGTTTTTGATACAAGGACATCTGTGTATGGTTCATTTATATTTGCAATCAACAAACTTTTGAACTCTAACTATACGGAAGTTGCTAATGTGAACATAAGCTGGTTCAAATGTGGGAAACTCTTGATTTTGCACTTATGTAGAATAAATGATTTATTCTGCACATTAGATAGGTTATCTACACATCAACAGCTTTCGAGTGTTAATGCAAACATACGTAGATAAGTCTTTGTCACGTAGAGTGAATTAAAAGATTCAAATATTGTCGTGAGGAGATAGATAACAGTTCTTAGTCTTAATTGACTACATTCAACAAATTTTAATTTAGAAGAATTATACATATTGATTAGGCATTTGGAAATAAGATATCTAAAGTAAAAGTTATTTGCAGTATTAAGAATTATACCCCTAACGTGCAGTTCTTGATATTATACATAATTGGCACAGAAAAGCTACCCAGAGTAAAATCACAGAAAATTACAAGTTCATACATAGCTTCTTCATTAAAGCAATTTCTAGGGCATCACTTCTTCATTCAGTTTAAAATTTAGTACCTGTGATTTTGTCAAATCAGGGAAATTCCTTTATAGAAGATCGATTCTATCTACCTGATAGATCATATTGTTTTTTAATCTCATCCTCAAGTGTGTACTTAAAAGAAATATATATAATTTTCCCAATATAGTTCAAAGACTAGGGGAAGATGAAAAAGACTTATGAAATTACCTGAAATATTTAATCAGGGAAAATTTCGTATAGATCTGTCCATGAAGGGAAAATCAAATTAAAAATCAAAAGGCTTTAATGCTGTTTTTTGTGTATAGTATATGATTGAGTGCCAGTGACGGGGAGCTTATAGCAATCTATCTAAGCGTTATAAACATTGTATCTTTCTGAATCTTACTTTTTTGTCCCGCATGATTGATAGAGTGAAATGAAAACGATGATATTATAAACTAAGTAGCGTATCCTGATATATAAATAATATAATCAGGGTGTATTTTATCAGTCTAAAATACTGAAAACAAGTAAGAGCGGACATATAGGTTTTAGTCGATTAAAGGGTTCATATAAGTCTGATAACAAATATAAATGTATGGAATTAAAACGTATAGATTTATATTTATTGTAAAGGAATCCATTTGAAAACATAATTACATAAGAGCTTTATAACTACACTTTTATGTATTTCATATCATATATATAATTAATTATTTTTTGAAACCAATAAAATTTCTAATATAAGAATAAAATATTGATAGCTAAACTTCATTTACAACTTAGATAAAATAATTTACTTTATTATTTAGTATACTAGTTTACATCTATGAAACAAAATAATATCCCACATCACCCTCTTTTTTCCTGGCTTTCGTTCATGTTTGGTACATTCTATAATAACAATTTAGTTACAAATACTTGATCTTCTATAAACATTTATTCAAATACAAATTTTTACATGTATCAGTACATTGTAAATTAATAATCTATCAAATTGGATTCAGCGCTTCACTTAATAATTAACTATTTCTATAAAATATGAACAGTTTGTAATACTGAAAGTATAACAGGGTTTGCGGAAATCGAATAGTATTTTATTTATTTGGTTTATTGGTGGAAGAGCCATATTTGGCCATACTGCGCTGAGGATATCGAAAGTGATTTGGTCGCAGAGTTTTGGCTTTGAGGCCTTCAAGTCTTGGGTTCAAGTTTCATGGATCATCCGTTATAACAATGGGTTATTACTTCGCCAAGCCAAGACTTGAAGGCCTCAAAGCCAAAACTCTGCGACCAAATCAATTCAATAACAGTTCGAAAATTGACCTAAAAACTTTTTAACTAAGCCAATCTAATTGAACTAAGCCTTGACTACGAATTAGCCAATTATAATAATATGGCATAAAATTAGAAAAAAGAAAATTAAAAGCATTTATAATCAAACCTCATATATGCTACATATAAGTGAATAAAATTCCCATCGTGACGTTAAAGACAAAAAGATTAATTCATTCGACTGAAATTCAAATTGTTGCTTGTTACATAATTTGTACAAGTGTTGCTTAATTTAGTTAATTTAACTTCCTATTTTAAAGCATTATTTGGGATATTTTGAACCACTTCAGATGACAAGGATGAGGACCCTATAACACGTCGGTGAGTTGGTACCCCCTCAAACGGTTAGTACCTCCATACCATCAGGAGTATATTTGGCCCCTACGTAATAAGCTTGCACCAAACCTTATAAAACGACAGTTCTTTTTGTGAAATTCCGTCTCAAAAACTGATTCGATCTCAAACCTCGGCAACCCCCCCACCCCCGATTTCAAAGCTGACATTTTACTACCAGGCCACCGCGTCCCACAATATATTGTACAAGACTTAATGGAGAATAAAAAAATCTATGACGTCATAAACAAGATAAAAAGGGTAAATTATTAATTCTCTAAGCATATTGTCTATAATCTCAGGAAGAAAAATGCTAAATCACCATTAGAAAACAATACAAAATTCTATTTATTGTAACTTGTATTAAGAGTTATGCGCATACAACGGCTTGCATACAAATTGCAGTAAAGCAACTCTTTTTGAATAAGGCAAGAGTTGCTTTACTGTCAGTTATTATCACTTTTTTCACTGTAGCTGCATATTAAAAAAATAAAAAAAGAACTTGAAAAACTTGAATCCTACTTGAAATAGAAATTTGAACCAAGTCCAGATAAAGTTTTGTGGCTATTGAATTTCGAAAAGAAAAATTGAAAATAAAACGTGTAGTCCAATGATAGTATCATCGGATTTGAAGATTTTCCAGTTTTTTTTTTAAAGAGATTTTTTTCATATAGTGTCGAGGATAAGTTGTTATTACGGAATGTTGGATTTCTTTTGCACTTTATTCGGAATTTTTCTCAGGATAAACGATTTATTTGCAAAAAAAAAAAAAAAAAGACGTAGACAACATTTCCCGATAAAATATTTTTTCAATAAATTTAGTTCACAGAATTGCAATGCTTGGACTTGAATATATGGTTACTGTTATAAAAATAAATTGGACGAAAAAATTTTGATTTGATTTTTTCGCTCTTCTTTTTCAATAAAAGCTATCGAATTCTGAAACGTAACAGCAGAGTGATGTTACTTTCTTTAAGCATAAAATGGGCATTCATCCTTTTTTTTAAAAAATCGATATAGGATTTTTGTGATGAAAGCAAAAAAAAAAAAAGTAATTTTAGTAAAAATAGGACATACTTTCTTCAAAAAAAATTATGTAATATCATTTTTAATTTCTATCTAATATGCATTTTAATTGTTTTTATTATGACAACGAGAGTTACATAAACTTATTAAAAAAAATTACGAATAAACAATTGTTATTCATTAATATTTTATTTATACAAAAGAAAATAAATACTAGTAAAAATATTTTACCGTTAATTACTTATTTAAATCTAAGATATTATACTGAAATTTATTGAACTGATGTAAACCGCTTATATTCATTATAAAGATTATGGTTTCAATTCTAATTACTTTTCGTTGAAACAGTAGGCCTATATTTTAATAATTATACATTAGTTTAAGGTTATAATATAAATAGTTAATTTACTTCATAGTTTTTTCTTTTAAAAGAAAATATCCCTAATTAATTACCAGATAAAATAGAGCACAGTCCGCATTTTAAAGAAGTTTTAAGATATAAAAAATGAATGTTTTTAAGTGGATATATAAGTTTCGGGATAATAACTAAAATGTTTTGATCCCAAATTATCTCAATATTTTTTAAGATAAATAACCACCCAATAGTTGCTGGTTTTTCACTTTATAAAAAAATTCCATCTCTATTTATTTGTTTGAATAATAATAAAACGTATGCTATAAAATTTCTAAAAAACTTCAAAAAATACTTGATAATGATGTTTCAATAAGCAGGATACCTAGAAATCATAAAGTGATTTGAATTCAGTTGTTAAAAAAACATTATTAAGGCATAAAAATATCAAATAGAATGAGCGGGTTAAATTACTACACATTACTGCTCAAAAACTTACATCAGTTCAATAAATTTCAGTATAATATCTTAGATTTAAATAAGTAATTAACGGTAAAATATTTTTACTAGTATGAAGATATTTATAATAAACATACAAGTAATTATGAAAATATGAATTAATTCATTTTCATAGTTTATAATTCGCAATTAAAATAAAATCATTTTATTCCACGGATGAATAGACAGAATGGATAGATAGATTATGAATAAATTAAATAAATCAAGAAAGATTGAAAATTTAAGATAATATTAAGCGAAAAAATTAGAAAAATATATATTATTCAACTTTATGATGATTACTCAAGCTCTGAGAAAGCGTCTAAAGGAGTTAAGTTATCATCGGAGTAATTGCAAGAAGCTGAGATGAATTCTAATTGGATGCAAACCCCTTCCTTAAGTTACATTAACGTTCCGTTCTAAAGCAACCCGATGGATTTTTTGAGACGGACCTCGTAATTTTGAACCTCTGTCAGAAGAAGAGGAGGACGACACCTGATCTGGACCCCCCTTCTCCACAACGCACCACAGCAGCAAGAGGACCCCTGTTACACGACGGTTCTTCAATGGAATCGTATTTCACGTATCTATATAAATTCTTTGACTGACGTGCCGAGACCCTCCCACCAGGTCACAGCCCGCTCTCCATGAGAATGGATGTAATCTGATCCCACAGCATTAAGAGCCCCCTCTCTCAGAACTGACTTCTTACTTAATCTCTTATCAACCGATACAATTTTTGCTTTGTTATTATCATATTTAAGAAGTTACTCGCATCAAGTGTTTAAAATATCTTTCAACAATTTTTCAGTCGCATATAAATGTATAATTGCTTAGTAGCATAAGAGAATTCAACAATTGATTAATATTTACAGAAAATAGAGCATTGATTGTTACTTTTTTTGTAAAATATTTTTCAAATCTTGAGAAATATTCTTTTAATCAAAAGAAAAAAAATGAGAATACATATTGGAACAGGTAGAAAGATACCTAAATATTAATCATATATCCTTCACAGTTTTAAAAAGATTGAATTTTAAGCTAAAAAATTCGGCCACTTTTTAAATATAAAACCTAACAATATCAATTTAATTAATGCCATATGGATATCCACTATATCTATTACCTTGTCTATTTGAATAGTTCATAAATTTGCAACAAAGATATACCTCTCTAAAGGGGGAAAATAATCCAAAATTGATGGCAAAGTACCTGTTGATTGTAAATTATCAGTTTTGAGACAGCCATGTTAAAGAACCAACTAGTTCGATATCCTTGAACAACACATAATCTGTATGACATATGTCACATAACATTAGGAATTTAGAAGTTGAGTGGAAGCATTTCATGCCATTCTCATCATTTGGGGGTTGTTCAAAATGATAAGTAACTTCTCCAGCAGCTCTTATGTTCTTTCGAAATTGAAGGCTAATAAAAAAAATCCACGAATAAATTATAGATGAAATATTTTTTGACCATTCTAAAGTGTGCATTTATTTTTGGAAACAGAAAAAAATAATTAAAAATAATTAAAACCCCTCAATAGAGCTAATGGTTAAACTCAGAGCTGCCAAATTCGGCACAGAATCATATTGTTTAGATCTTTCATCCCCAATCACAAAATGGTTTCGGAAGTTTTAATCAAATTTTCAATGAATTAAAATTACATCAAAATTTGTATCTATTTTCCGCTATTATTTCGAAGTATATTATTGCATTAAAGTCATATCTAAACAGACTTATGTCGAGGACTTAGCTTTTCAGAGCTTATTTATTTTCAGATAATTTTCATTCTTAATCTCTAATACGTTTTTGTAACAATATTTTCCTTCAAATAAATTAGTATATAATATGGATAAAAAAATTCAGAAATATATATTATTTTTCAACCCTGATAATCGATGCAACTACCAAAAATGTAAATTTGTTCATAATTAAGGTATTGATTATTTAAACTAATTCAAAATATTTAAATGCTCCTTAGGATCATGTTTGCACGGAGATTATGTCAAACATATGCATAACTTATCTAAACTATTACTTATATGATATTTTATGACATACAGATTGTATAATCCAGACACAAGAAAAACAGAAAAGTAGTGTTCAAATCATTATGTAACAATGGTGCTTTGAATTTCTGATATTTTTTGTTTGTATAATTTTAGTTACTCATTGTTCTTTGCTTTTTTGAAATAGGAAATAAATGTTTGCTACAGCACTAGAGTATTATGTGGATGTGAGTGTCTCTCATATATAATATTCGAAAATATTTTGCTGAGTAATCAAAAATAATTTCAAAATTCTATATAAGATTTGTTGAAAGTCTTTCAAAATAGTTTTTAAAGCTCTTTTAATAAAACTAGGCTTAATAAAAAAACCGGAAAGTGAATTCTTCTTTAACAGCGAAACAATCTTGAATAATTGCGAAAAAGTATTTTTTTTTAATGAATAAAGAGCATAATATTCCTAGAGCTTTTAGATGGGCATTATAATAACTCTTAATATTTTACATTATTAATTTATTATTAAATTTTAACAAAAGATTTTAACCCTCTTTTTTAAAACGCACAGACATTTTTTTTAATTACCTTTCAGTACAATAAATCCAAAAGACAATTGCATTTACATTGCAAAGCCATACAATCCTTTTTTTAAAAGCAAAAATTACTAATCTTTCCCCACTAAGAAGTACAAAATGAGATACGACAAATAAGAATCAGCAAATATTTTGAAATTCAAGAAAAAAACAAATGAATATTTAAAGTTCGACTTTTCAGAAGTAAGAAAATAAACAAAATTTTCATTTAAGTTTAAATAAAAATGTATTTAAAATCATCAGTATTTTTGTTTTACAGAATAAAACTTTATAAGAAATGAATTCCAATAAAATTATTTATGCATTTATGCAGAAACCCATTAAACTGTTTCTTTAGGTAAAGATTTTTTCTGAAGCGGAAAAACTCGAATTTTAAGAAAATTGGTTTAAAAGATGATCTGGAATATTTAAAAGATTAAAGCCACTTAGAATTTATTATAAGACAGTTTATTTAATGTATAAAAACATTCAAATTAATGTTTTTTTGGAAATGTTTCAAAAATAAGTTGTTTTTAACCTTGTTAAAAACGAAATTCGAAAAATTGAATATTGGAAAGTGCCATTCTGAATATATTTTTTGTTCGGTAAATTTCATACAAAATGCAAAATATGTTATCAAAAAGCAATGCATCCCCATGAGAAAGTAGAATAATTAATAAGAATATTAATGAAGCAAAAATGCTTATTTCTGCATCAATAGTTAGTTTATAAGTGATTATTAATGGAAAAGAAATGAAAAGAATTTTTTTTAGGTAAATCAAAGATTTTATTACTGAAATGAAGTATTTAGAATTATTAAATGTATTTCGAAAAACCTTGATTTTATATTTTATAAAAATAAAAAAATATATTTTAAGACTGTCATTAAGAATTTCATTTTAATAATTTATTATAAAAATATATGTTATTGAAATAAGAATTTAAGATTTTTAGAGTAGTTAGAAAAAAAAGTAAGTCATTTTTAAATGGCGTAGGCGAGGAAATAAGTCGATGAGGAAAAAATTTAAATGTTTTTCTTAAGAATATTTAACACAACTATAAAATTTTCTGAAAATTTTCAATCAAATTTTTTTGTTCAACAGTTTTACTTAATTTTAAACTTAGTAGCAATAATTATATTTTTTTCTCAAAAGAGAAACTTTCTCTAAAAACTTATTAGGTTTTAGTGAAATGATACTGTGTAATTTCAATTAATGACGAAAATCATGCAAGGAATTAAATAAAAATTATATCTTTAAATGATTCAAAGTAAAGACAAAGTTAAGACATTGGATGAATTAAATAATTAATTTAGGATGAATAGTTTTTTTTTATACTTACGGAAATACAATTTATTTTCGTTTTTAAGCAAATTATTAGTAATTTAAGAAATTATTTCAAATCAATGTAGACAAACGCGCATATTTAAATAAAGAATACACATTGAATTAAAAAAAAACAAGTGCAAAAAATATTTCTACTGCATTAGAGTTAAAAGGAACCTCCGTTTTGATGTTAGTTCTGTAAAAAAGGAATCAAAGAGAATACTTCTGGTACATTTATAAACAGTTTTTTAGACCTACTAAAATCTCCATAAAAAGGGAATTGATTGAATATAGAAAGTTCTATAGTTCAATGCTATAAAAATGCTTCATAGATACATTGATCAAAGTATTAAGTTTTTTTTTTATTTACCATTAAAATTACTGGCATAAACTAGTATTAAAAAAAGATATACATTTTATGATTCAGATTCTCTTTACTTAAAACATACATAAATTAATTTTCAAGTAGTTCAAAGCAACATTGATCTGTTATTTAGATATGTAATTTGATTTTGAATTTCTTTAATGTATTAATAAAACTATCTTTATCATAACAATGAAACTCCAATATATGTTTGAAATTATGCTTTCCAACTGTCACTATTAATTTCTCACAAAAGCTGCAGTTTTTGGATTTTATTGAAATAAGTAAACCTATCGAAATTATTCGCATATGACCAAATTTGACATATTAGGAGCATGCAAAAGTTAAATTTTTAAAACAGCTGAATAAAGTAAGATTCAGAAAGCAGGAATTTAATTCTTCATAGCCCTTATTTATAATTCAAGCTATAATCAGTTTTAAAACAATTGTTTCAACCCCTTAGTGGTAATTCAAGCTCTTATAAGTTTCCATGCATTATTTTAATTATATTGATGCATAAATTCACGTAAAATATACCAGAAATAAAATGCAGTCTATGAATTCTTAAAAATATTTCCTTCATTTGACATTGAAATCACATTTCAAAAGCAACATTGAACTTTTTATAACATTTAAAAATATAAACAATGCTATAACCTCGAAATCTCAATAAATATTTAGAAAACTCAGATAAAAAAAATTTCATATCTTAAATATTATTATAGGAAGCATAATATTTATATCCCTGAGTAGTTGTTCTGTGGAATCTATTGAATTCAATTAAATCAAATGTGTAATATCAAATTACCATTCTAATTAAATTATTCAAAGGATAATAAAATTTAATATTAAAATCGGCTGAATGCGTATACAAAGTTGAAGATTTATAGTTTGATTTTTTTTTAAAATTTCAGAAACCTATTTTTAAATTAAGGTATGTTAACATAAAAATAGTTACAGAAAATAAAATCTACCAAAAAAATACAATGAATTTTCAACCTTAGAAAATTATTTATCGCATAAGTATAAAATATATCATTTTGTTAATCTTTTGTTTATAAAAATATATCCACTTGTCTTTGGATCACAGGAACCTAATAGACTATCCAGAACACAGTATTGATGACAATATGATTAGAGGAAGCATACTTCTGTTCATTCTTATTAGCATATTTGTGTGTTATCCGGAGGAAAAGATAATCATATTCCTATTAGAAAGAAATTCCCTGCTACAATGTAATGATTTTCTTATAATATTGTCAGTCATTCGGAATATCAAAGAACATCAAGAAGATATTGGAAAATATCTTGAGCTAATCCAGATTAATGAAAATATATTCGACACTATCAGTACTATCTCCGGTGATAGCTATTTAACCTTTTGCACTCCGAAAACTGATTAGATGCAAAATTATTCACCTAATACAGAGATTTGATTATATAATTCTTTTAAGTCGAATTTCTTTGAAAAATTAATCTACATCTCTTAACTTTTATGTAGGAGTTTTTAACAATAAAATTTGAAAAATAAATAAATAAATAAAACTTCAAAAGGATGTTCAATCTTGAATGGTGAGTCAGAGATGCCGTCGGAGTGCAAAATGTAAATTTCTAATATGGAAAGGGATTACGAAGACAGACATTTGATCAAGAGGGGAGAAACAGTAAAAAAAATTACTGCAGCTGACCATATTTTTTACTTCAGCGACTATTTTTAAAATTAGTTTCATTTATTCAAACCTGCCTACTAAGATTAAAAATGTACCGTTTATCGAATAATATGTGTTCTTGTGTTGAAGTTGGCAATCCCAACCACTTTGCAACCTCCTGCCCTAATACTCTTTCATGGCACCTCCGAAAACCCTGTTTTTCTCTAGAAAGTCTTTGGTATAAAATAGTCCTTAGTAAGCATCTTCCAAAAAAAGAATTATAAACATGACCAAATTCCTAAATGCTCATGGAGAACTATTGCAGTTAGTTTAACCTTATCAATTCTTGAGGGTATCATTTAATATGCCTCACATTTTATTCATAATAAATCTTTTAACCTTTTCGATTAACTAATTTTTATTAATTCTTTATATTTTCATTCATACTTTGCCTTATCATATCCATTCATTCATTTTTATTGTATTTCAGAAATTCGTCTTTCTAATTTTTATCTTTCATTGCTATGCTTTATAACTTTTTGTATTTTGTCATTGGTTAGTTTCTTTCAAATTGATTTCTGTGTTTCTTTTTAATAAAGTCCAAACAGGGAAGGGGTCAGATGGGCCCTAGAAAATGAGATGTGGTGTGTGTTAAGTCATATGTGTTCATGGCATCTTTATAGAACATGAATTTTATTCCCCATAACTCCTTTTTTGAATCTAAACGTCCGATTTGACCTAAACATCATCGAGACAATTTAAATGGCACTGTTATAAGCTGCATTAATTCATTAGGAGAATCGACACCAGGATTCGTAGCGTGATGATGTTATACAGTTATTAAGCGACCCAATTTTAACAGCTTATTCACAGAATCCAAGCCTATAATTACATAGAACTCAAAACGATTAATGATATAGAATTGCTGTTGCTATTATTAGATTGCTTAAATAATTGGGATAATAAATCATTCGAAATAAACAATCAGGTACTATGATGAACCGTCTCTGATCGATGAATTAAAATTGTCACTTATTCATTAGTTATCATTTTTCAGATTTCTCTTCAAATCAGTGTATTCATGGTAAGTTAGGGAATCGTCTAATTTGAAAAGTCATTTTCCTCTAATCGGATATTGATTCAGCAACAAATTTTAATGAAATATGCATTCAATCAAAATTAAAGAATTTGACAGAATTACTGTAAAAACGTTCTAAATTAAAGTGATTTTAAATATTTTTCCAAACTGTCTGAAATTATGTAATGTTTCGAATAATAGTTTTATTTCAATTTTTTATTTCTAAATTTAAATTTTTAATTTTTATATCACTATCTTTTTTATAGTGCTTTATTCTAATTTACGTTAGAACTAAAAAATTGCCTTTGTATATAAATTTGTAATTTTTTTATGTAATTAAATATTGATATGTAATTTATTTTATGCATAATTTATTTAATGCATATTTATAAAACCACATATTAACCATATATTAAAAATGAAGACATATGTAATCAGTATGACGACTGTGGTTTCTAACAAAAGATTCATTAAATGCATCTGCTTGTGTGAGGAAATTTATTGAAGATTTAAATTTCATGATTATACCTATTTTCTTTTAATGCAATTTATAATTAAATGACTCTTACAAATACTGTATATTAACTCTTTGCGGTCCGATGTCGAGTGTGAATTAACATTCAAGACTGTGCATCATCTTGAAGTTTCATTTATTTATTTATTTTTCTAATTTAATTTTTTAAAACGCCTACATAATGGTTAAGTTATTTAGATTAATTTTTCAAAGAAATTCGACTCAAAGGAATTTATATTATATATATATATATATATATATATATATATATATATATATATATAT
>JAOUZG010040071.1:1684507-1702716 GCA_026289955.1 Argiope argentata | reverse complement strand
GTGTGTGTGTGTGTGTGTGTGTGTGTGTGTGTGTGTGTGTGTGTGTGCGTGTGTGTGTGTGTGTGTGTGTGTTGACTAATAGCACTTGCCTTGGACAAGCCACCGCTGATATGATCAGCAGATGATTTTAAACCTAAGAAATGCATCTCTTTGTTTTACAAGTAGCGCCATCTAGGACCAAGAGTACGACTTAGGTATTCACACGTCACAACCCTTTTTAGGGGGCGGACTTCATTCATGCAAATTCATTCATTCATCTCAGATCGTAAGTTATATCTGGAACAGCGAATGATCACCTCTGATCCAGTACCCCCAGTGATATTACTCTCGATATGGAGGACTTTGCGACCACGAACAGATTTAACAGGCGCCAGTCACCGCACACTCGGGGAATCTTTTGGCCAGTGAGCTTCGAACCCGTAGACTAAGGAGAACGTGTCCAACGCTCTATCAACGAGGCCATCCCGGCAAGCACACAGCTTTATTTTATTAATCAAACACGCATCATTATTATTTTATTGTACACTAGATGGTACCGGGATCGTTACTGCCACAGAAAAAATAATTTTGGAAATCTCATTTGAAATAATTATCGTGCTTAGTTAGGAATGATATAAATAATGTTATTTATTTTCTTATAGCCAATGAATATATGCTTTGAAATTGATATATAAATGAGGCGTATCAATATATTTTTTAACTTTATTATTAAAGAATATTTTAAAGGATACAATATTTTCTCCGTATTTAAATAAAAAAATCTTGGTTGACCGACTCATGAGCATCAAACATACAATAACTGGTTCTGTGAAAAATATAGATTTTCTTGGTTCAAACCAATATATTGGAAAAGTTTTACAGCACCGAATGAGCAGTACAGAAGCTCATAAAATAAGAACAAATATTCCTTTTTATCTATTAGATATAATAACTGCACTACTCTTATATTCTTTTTAAAAAAACGATATTTCAAGTAATAATTCAAAAAAAGTCTTATCACAATCCTGTTAACAATACAGCTTCGCATAAAGTACAAATAGACGGAAATTCATTTTTATAAAAATACAATTTTCTATCATTTTGATATAAAAAACTAATTAAAACAAACAATCATTGAATTTGGTATTTAATATTTTTCATAGAATATTTTAGGGTGGATTGCTTTCAGAAAGGGAACTTTGATAATTCTTTACAAATTACAACACATCTAAGTAGAGATAGTTATAAATTTGTGAAATTTTGTTTCTAAATCAAATCGCTAAACTCTTTGCAGTTCGAAAAATAATCAGAAGCAAAATTATTCACGTAATACAAAGATTTGTTTATAGTTATGAAAAATAAATATATTTAATTCTCTTAAGCCGAATTTCTTTGAAAAATTAATCTATATCTCTTAAACATTATGTAGGCGTTTTTAACAATTAAATTTGAAATATAAATAAAAACAAAATGATGCACTGTCTTGAATGTCGAGTCGCACTCGACTTCGGAATGCAAAGGTTTAAAGCTTTTCTAAACATTTTAGAAGCACAATTTTTTTAGAATAGCAAATGAAATTCTTTCTGAATATTTGTTTGTATTTCAACACTGATAAAGATTGAAAAGTGTTCAGATAATCATTTGAAAATTCGTAAACAATCAACTTACCAACATCACTTGCTATTTATCATACCGTTGTTCCGAAAAACGATGTTCACGAAAATTATATTCATATAATATAGAATAAATTAATCGGCAAATTCCGAAAATATATAAAGAGATGTAAAAAAAAACTCAATAAAATCTTGAATGATATAACTATTGAACAATATTAAATTCTTATAAGAAGATTTGTCCGTTTTTGAAACGGTAAAGTAAGAAAAATGAATTTAAGTTGACAATATATTTATTTTCTTAGTAAACTTCAACTACTGAAAATTCAATTTCTATCTAATGATTGCATTGTAGATCAAGTAATATTAAAACATTAGAAAATCGTATTCATCTTCATTGATTGAACTAAATTTTTGGAAAATAGTATAACATTTTTATCATAATTGACTATTTCTTTTCTATTGCGTTTAAAAACGAAAATGGGACTGGAGGAAGTACTTAAAGTCTTCGCATACAATAACGTGTCTGACGCGCGCATCGAATTAATGAATTTTTATTTTCAAGTCTGCAATCAAGCCACAGAATTAAGTATTTAAATACGAAAAAATCAACATGAAACGATTTGGTATCCGAAATGCTCCATATATTATTTTAAAAAAATCAAAATAACAATAAATTACCAAAATAGGATGAGTTATCTAATTAGAAAGTGAAATAAATTCCTATGTCAAGTGGTTAATGATATTTAAATTTTTCATTGAGCGAGCATACAATGAAACCACATGTTCAGTAATAATTTTGCCATCATGAATTAACTTTTAATAAAATATGCATTAATAACACTACCGATTTATCTATTAAAGAAAAAAATTTCCCATTATGGGTTTTTTAAACAAAAGTGCAATTGAGACTAAGTAAAAAAAATTGAATTCATTTACTTCAATAGAAAACATTTATTTGAATTTGAAGGAATTCTTAAATTAATAAAATAGTTTTTTTTAAATTCTTTTTACGATTTTAAACAAGATTTTTCTCTATTGTATACATTTTCTACACTTTTACTGCAAAAAACAAATAAAAAAAAAATACTCAAACTTACATGGATCAGAGATTTCCCACGGAAGCAAAATCAAATATGAATCAATAGTTCATTTTTTATAATATGAAATTATGTGCTTATGAAAAACCACAATGATCTAAGGTTTGAGTCTGGATTTCAGCTTCGAAAGTTTCCAAACCTCGGAACACATTTATACCAAAGAAAAACCATGTAAACAGATCTAGTACAAGTTAATCCGCTGAAGCTACATGGTGTGGAGAGGAAGTTATTCCAGTTTTACACTCGGCCAATAATAAGACGACAAGTCGAAAACGCATGCGTAGAAAGGGATTGATTCAGGTTTTCTGTAATTTTATAAATAATCAGACATTTCATGCTTGGCAATAAATTGCCTTTTTGGCGTCCCTGTATTTTTCTTTTCCACAGGGTATCTTATTAAAACGACGCCTATTTACACAAGAAAAGAGAATAAAATTAAATATATTTATATATATCAACATACCTAAATTGGATAAATTATGGAAAATAAATGGCAATCAAAATTTAAAAAAGAGCACAATTTCGCATCTTCGCCAAATTCTAGAAACGCACGAGCAGTAATAAAAAATTCAGTTCGTGCGTTTGTAGAATTTTGAGAAGATGCGATATTGTGTTCTTTTTCACGAGCAGTAATAAAAAACTCAGCATGTAGTTGTCAAGTTGGGAAAATTAATTGGCATCAATCGAACATCATTTTTTAGCCTTTTTTAAGCCTGCAAGTAGGCAGTGCAGGGACAGAATGAGACTAAATTATGTTTACCACAACTTCAAAAGATAGAGTCGGGCATTCCATGCTTGGCTATAAATAGCCGTTTTGGTGTCATTGATTTTTTTTTTTTTGCTAAAAGTATGGACATTTACACAAGGAAACATGATAAAATAAAATTTAAAAAAGGTCAGCATACTTAAATTTGAAAAACTAGCGAAAATAAAAAGCTAATACGATGTTAAAAAACCAAAAAAAAAAATCATCAGAAAGAACAAAGGGTAAAAATTCTACAAACGCATGCGCAGTAAGAAAATATACGAAACAGCTGTGCTATACAATACAATGTAGTTGTCCCGTCGAGACAAGTACTTGCCATCGGCTGAACAGCATTGTTTGGCCTTTCTATGCATGCGCTTCCTACTTGTCGCCTTATGACTGACCGAGTGTAAACCATAGAGCTGGTATATACCAGCTCTATGGTGTAAACCCAGCATTAAAGTAGATAAGGTGTCATTTGATCGATCGTTTAGGCTAATTTACTAAGTGATTAAGATATGCCAATTAAGAACCAAGAGTAAATTTTTTAACGCACAATTCAGTACTTATGAAAAGCCGCAATGATATAATAGCTAAATCTGGACTTAAGAACCGAAAGGTTTTAACTTCTTAGCACGATTTAATTGAAGAATCACAATGTAAATGTATCTATTGCAAGTTAAATCCGTTAGAACTACATGGTGTGGAGCGAAAGTTAATTAGGGCAAGAAGCTCTTCATCCTAATTCGGAATATTAATTTTTGTATTCATTAAACGTTGCCAAATAGGATTTTTCTTGTAGCATGTGATTCTGTGCTTATGAAAACATACAATGACCTGGCTATTACGGCTTGACATCAGGGCCGAAATTTTTTAACTCAGAATCCGACCCCACCAACGAGTCGTCATGTAAACGGTGTAGTACATGTTAAATCAGTTAGCGCTACATATTGTGAAGTGAAAATTGGAGATGGTCGTGCGTCATTTGATTCTCGCGTAGATTATTAAATCATGTAGTGATTAAAATTAGTCAAATAAGAACCAGTATTTCCTTTCAATTAACCTGAAATTCTGTGCTTATGAAAAGCCACAATGACCTGACTGTTATGGTTGGACTTCAGGGCCCAAGGTTTACAATCTTGGAACTTGATTCTACAAAAGAATCGCCATGTAAACATAGTTTAAGTTAAATCCATTGGTGCTATACCGTGTAGAGTAGATGCAAATGGTTTTCAAGAGCCATTTCATCGTAACTTAGTTTAATAAGTCTATATAAAATATGTGAAATATGAACCAAAATTTTATTTCTTGAACTAATATTTCATTTGACAATAATTCTTTGCTTAAGAAAAATCACGTTGACCGGGTTGTCAAGACTTAAGGTCCAACGATTTCCAACCTCGAAACACGCTTCAACCACAGAACCACCTGTTAAAAGGATATGGTGTAAAACAAAGCTGTTGGAGCTGTATGTTGTGTATTGGAAGTAACAGGTCAAATCTGGGTACCTAGATTATTATTACACTTTCTGTACACAAAATTCCGCATATTTTGGTACGTCTATAATTGGTGATTCTATAAATTGTATAATAATAATAATGCAAACAAATTGATGCAAAATCATTCTGCTTTTTCATTAATTAATTATTCAGAATAATTCTGATTTTGATTAAATCTCATTAAAATGTTTTTCCTTAAGAAATATGTGCATTTAACCATAAAATCTCATAAAACTATTGAAATCTTAAATTTTAATTCTATGAAAATCAATTAATTGAATATGAGTATTATAAAAATAAAAATATAGAAATAAAGCATACCATTAATTGAATTTCCTTAATATTAAGATAATGGTAATATAAATTTTTTGCATTCATTATAATGCATAACATTCCAAAACACCAGTATCTAAAATATTATACTCAATGAAGACATTCTTGCAATTTTTTTCTTTTTATTCTGAAAAGTACAATGGTTTCTTTACATTCTTTTTTTAATTTATAATTCATCGTAACAAAAAAATTCTAATGAATTCAATATTATCTTTAAAATTTTTTTGACTATCAGGTCATCAGAATCCAAGGTAAATTATGTGAATTAATTTTCACAACTTAGTTATAAAAATATGAAAATAGCGTGTTGTTATCAATTATGTAGGCTGAATTTCATAAGAACATTGAACATCAGAAGAAAAAAAGCAGTAATAGAATAATACAATTGATCTATTTGATTCAACGTTAAATAAGTCACCTCTAATAAGAATTTGTTACAAACAATCTTCAAATGTTACGAAATGTACAAAGTGCATGGTTTGTAATTATAAATTGGGTCACTTTTCTAGCCAAGAGTTATAAGTCATTAAATAAGTTTTGAAAAAAATATTTAGAGTTTGAACTACATTGTTGTACTAGAGAAACAGTAACTTAAAATATTTATTTTATGAGTGTTAATGCGACACAGTTGCTTCTAAAATCTCCAATAACTTATTTTTTGTAACTAATATATTTCAATCATTAAAATTTAATCTCTTAGAGCCATTTCCAACATGAATATACAGTCTGAGAAACTAAACTTTTTTAGAGAACGATCAAGTTCCGATAGTTTTTTTCAAACGGTATTAAATTTCTATCTAATTAAAACATTGTTTTTATCGACGTTATTTAATTTAATTTCGATTTCAATACACATATTTATTTAGCCACACATCTGAAGCGATGCTTTCAAGAAAAAAAGCTTTTAACCATGTTTGCTTAAGGGTAAACGTTAATTTAATTTTAATTCACTGAATTTCTATTATAAAAAACATATTGAGACAAGACATTTTTAAAAAAATAAATATTTTAATAGAAAAAAAAGCTTAATGGATAGTTTCCTAGTTTTTTTTTGTTCTCCACACAGGTTATTTAATTTTAATAATACAAAATACTATAGCAGGGCTTTATAAATGTGTTTACATAGTTATAAGAAATTACTTTAAGCTCTTTATGTTTTATATCTTTCGTTTGTTCCTTTTGTGCGCAAATTTTCTTGACGGTTTCAGAATGTGCAGTTGTCGCACGTATTGTTGTACTTCTTTTCAACAACAACAAAAAAAATACAGGTTTCTTTAGCTGTGGGAATCTCCTTATGGTTCGCTTGTTAGGAGATATTTCTTGACAGTTTCCAGATTAATATAATACGTCTCGTGTCATTACGTCTTCTCTCCAAAAACGCGGAACAAAAATTCGGAAAAAAAAAGAAAAAAAATTTGTATTTTTTTTTCTCTTCTGTTATCTCTCTAGCTCGTAACGAGGTTTTTATTCTTAGATTTTTTTTTCTCTTTTAGTAGAGGGAGAATATATTTATTTCTTTCACAACGATTATTTTCCACTCTCTGCGGTAAAATTTATGAAAGCATGTTTTTTTTTCTAACGAACAACGATTGAAGAAATAATTGCTGTAAAGATTGTGGAAGGAAAATTGAAGAAACGCTATATCTCCTTCAATAGATATTGGAGAACTGCGTCTTAGGATTAACTGGAATCTCCTCTCGTGCTCTACGAAACAATGCTGGGGATCTGGAGCACAAGTGGATTCTTTAGTTCAAGTGCCTATTTATCAGAAACGCTTTTCAAAGAGGTTCGAAAAATAGTGAGCTAGATGCTATTCAAGATTCTCGTTCATTAGTGTACTTCAATGATAAATGTATTGTGCTAGAATGGATACACAAATTAAATTTTGAAAAGGCATGTAGGGCATCTTATCTTTAAATGAAAAGGGTAAAGTTTCCAAGATTGATGTTTATAATATTTATTAAAGTGGCCTTGTTATTATAATATAATACGACATAAACATTATCAAGGTAATATGATAAACAAATTTTAAAAAAATATTTAAAAGAGTTGTTGAAAAATGAATACGTCATTCGTCTTTCATTTCGGTTAAAGAAAGGTACTTACATATTATACCGTCCAACTTCATCACCATATTTGAAGTCATCACCAATGTGTTGCTAAACCATCAATTATGGCAATCCAGCAATGGTGTAATCCGCTTATCTTTATCTCTAAATTTAAATCCGTCGCCAATGAGTTACTAAAACTTTGGCGATGGTTGGCGAAGACGGTCTAATACGTAAGTGCCTAACGAAATTTATATTTTAGGAAAAAATAAATGTATAAGAAAATATTCATTAAAAATTAAGAATAATTATTGCAATAATGTATATAAATTATTTCTAATTCTAGACAAAGCTGCTGTTAATCCTCTCCACCACACAGAAGCAAACACATATACAAGGACGAAGAATTGAAATTGAAGAGTAAAATTTTTGTAATAATATGCTCGATGTTGTTCGATGAGCCGGGATAGCCTGGTTGGTAGAGGATTGGATTCGCATTCCTTTGTTTGAACCCCGACAGCCGAAGTCTCTCCGTTTGTGGTAGTGGTTGGCGTACGTATAAATCTATCGTGGTAACAAAGTTCTCCATGTCGAGAGTAATACTAATGGGAGAACTAGCTCAGAGGTGATCGTAATTACGATCCGTGGGTGAGTGAATAAAATGCAAACAAAAATGAAATCCTTTCCGCAAAAAAAAAAAAAAATGTAACGTGTGAGTACCTAAGATGTGCTCTTGGTCGTCACTCCTGAAAAACAAGAGACGCTATCTCGACTTAAAATTGTAGACCTCGTCAGCGGTCTTGTCTATGATAAATGCCATTAGAAACAACAATAAAAATGTTGTCCCTTTTCTACATATTTGCAATGAACTAATTTGACGATACATAAAGCTATATGAAATTAGCACAATTACAGCTTTTAGCTGGTTTTATAATAATTTTGTTTTTTATGCAATTTTGGCTTTAGGTTACATTTCGAATAATATTATTATTTAATATGTAAATATATCTTTTCCATCACTTATGGTAAAATTTAAAGAAATGAATTACTATATATCTTTACCTGCATTAAATATTAATTGTGTTCTATTTTTTCTGTCTTTTTTTGGCTAAAGATATCACTGAGAATTTAGCTAAATATATAAATGTTTGAATCGGAATAAAGTATTAAGCTTCGCTGATTATCTATTACCAATAGAATCAATTGGAATTCGAACATAAATCTTACACAAACGGATTTTATAATCCTTCAAACAGGCTAAAATTTATTTTTATACTAATTTGAATATATCATTTTTTAATGTTTTTCAAAGCTTATATTTTTTGTTGCAAATCACTTATAAATGATTTCAGAAACTATCTGTATTGAAATATTTTTAAGTCATTTCTAAATTAAATTCCATGTAAAAAATATAAATGTATATATTTCTAAAACATTGAACTCAATGACAAATTCGATAAATACTGTATACAAATTGGACGGGGATATTTTTTTTAGTTACTTTAAAGCAAGATTCAAAACACTATTCATAAAGAAGGATAGTTTATTTTCCAAAATAATGTAGTATACATGGAAAACAACTAAAATTTTTATTACTTTGAAGAAAAACAAAAACAATCTGGATTTGTACAAATGTAAGAAGAAGAAAAAAACATGCTTAAAAAGAATGGATTCTCAAACGAACATAAATTTACAATAAAATCTTTTAAATCGAAAAATTGTTCTACTTCTTTCTAAAAAGCCCCGAAACTCAATAAACAACCTTTTGGTTATTTTCCAATCCATTTGCATTTACGAGCTAATGTTCAAAGTCAAATGGGAATAATTTATCAGAAGATTACCAAGCTTTTCTTTTTGCCGTAATAACCGTAAATTGAATGCAACAATTCTTTCATGGTGCAATTATATTCAAAAGAAAGTTTATCTATCTAATAAATGCTAAGGAAATTTCAAAAAATGTAGCACTCAGCTTCAAATGTTTTTAAAATAGTAATAAGCTCTTAGATATATGATCCTGAAAAAAAAGAGAGGAGTTATATTACTTTAAGAGGAATTTATTCCTCTAGAAAACATAGCTGTGAGGCTTTTTAATTTTGTTGTTGTTGTTTCATGCCCCCATTGGTCAGCAGTGCTAGGCCAGGGTTATAACTGGGTGGGGAAAGATTGCAGCCTCTGCTAGTCACAAGGACCAGAGTACCTAGAATTAGGTAGAGGACCGACTTATCTCTATCACACACATATTTGATTGCACAGCACCTTTTTACGGGGGGGGCACATTCACACATCCCACAGATAGCACACAGAAGAACAACCATGCACTAAAAGGGAATCGAACCCGATATTCCCAGATCATGAAGAAGACGCGCTACCTCTGTGCCAGAAAGCCGGCTTTTAAATTTTAATGTTCAATATTACTATTTGTTTAATATTTTTATAATACTCATTGTATCACTGTATTCTATGCTTCAAGAATCTAATATTGATCCTAAAATAAAAAAAATACCAAAAAATTCTTTGGTAAGTAAGGATATATGCACGGATAATATAGATAATACATAGAATATGTAAGAATAATACATAGAATAGCAACACTGGAATATTTTCTGAAAAGTCAGAGAATATCTCCTTTATTTTTTTCGCCATATATTATAATAAAATTGAATTCAAAACAATTAAGATGTCTTTTAAATATGTCATTAATTTAAGGAACATTTCTTGGTTTGCTTATTATTTGTTTTTCTTTACATTTTCCCCTTTAATATCCAACCATAAGATTTGTCAATATTTTTTAACTTAGTAATAGATTATTAGAAAATAATGATTTTAAATGTTTGAAATTATTACATGCAACAGAAACAATTACGTAAGAAAAAATAAATAGGTATATGTAAGATGAAAAATAATTAATATTATAATTGAGCTTTTATTCATGTCAGAACATGATGTTATTTTGGGAATGAGGTTTGTGGCGTCAACAAAAATCCGTAGGCTAAAAAAGAAGTAGGTGGAAAATAAAACAATCTGTAGGCAAAAAATTGCAATTTACCGTCACGAGAATCTCAAGAAATAACTTTTAAAGACGCGTTGTCATTGCATTTACAAAAGCTCTGATATTTTTAAAAATTCATTACTACAGAAAATAAAACCTAGAAAATTGTAACTTTAAGCACATGATTATATAAAATGAAATAAATGGAAACGTGATATTTTTTCAAACAATAAATGCGAGAATAACTTTTTTTTATCGTTTGCAATACTAAAGGCATCAATTCAATGAAACAATTAAATGAATACAAATACAATTTAACTTGTACGAGCTTGTGGTGCTTGGCTGTTCAAGAAATTCTATTTTGACATGATACGTTGAAATATGCATTGCAGATTTCATTTTAATTTTTTTTTATTTATGGTTTTCTTTATCATATTTTATTTGTTTTATCCTAGAGTATTTTTCTCCCAAGTAAAGATATAAAAGAATAAATTATATTTTAAACTATTGTCTGTACGCAAACACTTAAATGTAAAAATATGTTAATAAAGGTTTAGAAAAGATAATTTTTTGGCTTATTTTAATAATACCTTTCAAAAGTGAAAGTTGAAAAATTTTAACCGAGTTTGACAATAAATTATTTTTAAAAGTTGCTTGAGGGAAATTTTTAGGTGAAACTAATATTTTTTAGCCAATGTCAAATGAAGAGGATGACATTACAAATTTTAACACCTTTTTTGAGTTCCTACTCCATATCAAGGAGAGAAAGTTAGAATAGTAAATGGAATGAATTTGCAAAACTTCAATGGATTCTGGCCTTATTGAATATTGAAGGAAAGACTTCGACAACTGTCACTTGGAATAATTCTTTGAAAGTAAATTTGTTTATTTTTCTAAAATTTTTAACTTTGTTAATTTTAGTTTAGTTGTATTAACGTTCCGTTGTAGAGTAGCATTCATGCTACTTTGGGACGAGCCTCATAATTTGAACCACGATCAGATGACAGGAAAAACTTTAAACTCTCTTTTAAAATTACAATATTGAAAAATGCACAGTAAATAATTTGAAGAAAGAGAGATAAACAAAAGTCCAAGCACAGAAAAGATAAGATCTAAATTTATGATAAGAGTATGTTATAATAAATTATTCAAGATTAAATCTATATTTCGCATTTTTTTCTTTCTTTTTCTATTACTTTTTCTATTGTATAAATTAAAGACCAAGAATAGGATTAATTTAACTATGTGTTTATCTCGGTTTTTTTAATGTATTTATAAGAAACATAACGGTGCAAAGCCTTTACAACGAGAAGGTTGATTTGTCCTATTATTTAGTATTTCAACTCATATCGTTCGATAATGTTTAATATTTTCGACTAATTTTTCCATTATAGCAACTAATATTGAAAATCAATCAGATTCCGTCTTTGTACAGTAAATTTAGTAAAACCTGCTAATTTTTTTATAAATATTCATAAAGGCCAACTGATGGAATTTTAAAATAAAAAAATATGCTATAACGTAAAACTTTTCAAAACGAATTTCAGAATGGAGAATAAAGATTCAATACCATAAGAAGTTCCATTTATCCAAGGGAAAAAATGGAGGTCTGTGTTCGTAGAATGCAATAACATTTATATTGAATATTGAAAATAAAACATAACACGAAAATAAATGGAAGTCTTATTTGCTCAGTTTATTTCCAAACAGAAATGATGGGTTTTGGAATTTACATTGATCAAACAGTGAGCCGAGTAGTCAGATCGTTGTTTTAACAGCGGATTTCAAAGTAAAGATTTTTCCTCGAAGTCTTCGATTCAGTTGGAAATCAAATAGACTTACTTACTTGTGTACCCTGAGATTTAAAATTCGATTTTCCCCATGGCCGTGCAGTTAACTGAATCCCGTATCTAATTTAAGATTGGAGCCGCCGCAGTGCATTTTTTAAACCCCTGAACTTAACGTAATTTAAGGTGACAGAAAAGTCAAGGCGACAGGAACTATCTTCAATAAAATGCTCGATGCATCTATCCGTGTCGGAATTACCCGAGGACCAAGACAACATGTAGGGAGAAAAGTTTAAAAAGAAAGATAAAAGGGAAAGGTAAAAAAAAAAATTGGAAGAAGAAAAGAGGAAGGAAAAAAACTGGAAGGGAATCCTTGGCGTAGAAATTCCATGGACACCTAGAGGGAGGCATGGTTAAAAAAATTACCTAACAAGAATTTAAAGAGGCAATTTCCCATCTGAAATTACTTTAGCGGGGTCTTTTTTCTCCCATTTGGCGTTAAAAAAGAATTTTTTTTTCCCCAGGACCATTTAGTGTCTCTGAAGAAACGCAGGTATGGGGTTCAGGAGCTAATTTTCTTCCATCTTGTCTGGCTAAATGAGGTCATTTTCAAGAACTGAAATTGTTTTATATGTGAATTCCCATTTTTATTCCTTATGAAAGCGTTTAGGGAAGAGAAATAAGTGCTAAAAATACTGGGAGGTGTTTGAAACTAAAATCATTGCTGAAACTGACTACTTTGTAAATGAAGCGGAGTTTTAATAAGAAAAGCTATTAAATATTTAATTAATGTAATGCAGAGGAAAATCTTCTTTTTTTCTTTATTGATGGTAATGAGAATGCTAGGAATGTTTATTTACCAACATGCTTTTCTTAAGAAACTGAGCATTAAGCATGCAGCAAGGAGTGAATGTTAGATTTTATTAAGTAATTCATGACACTTTTGACTTTACCTTTGAAACCCTATAAGAATTTTACCTTCTCGTCCCACACTCTTTTGCACATAACTATTAAATTCGATTTCTTTATAAGCGTTCTTATTTAATCAACAATAAAATGGTTCATCTATTTCCAATAAATGCTAATTTGACTACCTTATAATATTTTAAATTAATGATTGAAACTAAATGACTAAAATTTAAATTGCTGGATTTTTATTATTTAATTTGTCGACCATTATTTCATTTCAATCCTTTTTTAGATTCTTATAATCAAATATTAAAATGTTTTTGTTATCATTAAGACTTTTTAAAAGACAAATGACATTAATTAAATTAATGTATTTTAAACTTTCAAAAGTTCTACTTTTCAACAAGAAAGGAGCCTTCGTTGCTTTCACTAATGCAGGCCCATTATTTATTATTACATGACAATTGCATAAAATCATTTACAGTATATTTTATTTATTTCTGCTATTAAGTGATTTAATTAGAATGGATTTTTAAAATTCTGGAATATATTCTCATATCCCCGACAAAACTGCTGTTAACACTGAAATATAGCTCCCCAATACTAGATTAAAGCTAAGTATTTCATACCAATAAATAAATAGGAAGTTTGGAAAATTATTGTAGAAGATTTTAAAATAAATTTATTTGATATTTAATAATCACAAATTCATTTAAATTTAATTAATTTCTACTTTTCTATTTTAGATACATAATTTATTATTACAAAAGGGTAAACTCAATTCGCCCCTCCACCCCGAGTTTATTAAAAGTTAATAACATTTAATGAAATCAAAATAAGTTAAGCGATTATTTGATATTGGAGTTACAGGAATACTGAAACAGTGTTTTATAATCAATACATGACTCCTTGTAAAAAAAATTTAATGTCAATTTTATAATATAATTTATTACAGAATATTACCTCTAAGGTCAAATTAAATAAAAATTAGTCAAAAAGGAGGCACTCAATTGAAATTTATTATCTGAAATCCGTCAGTTGTTTGATATGATAACAGCGTGACAGAAGTTTATATTTTGTTCATAAAACGTACTAGTTTAAGAAAAGACAATATCTGTCTGTCATAACATTTACCATTTTAAATAGACACATTTAATTTTAAATTAAATTTGATGCCCTTATCACATCAGAAAGTACTTTATAAAGCGTATTGAAATTTTTATCCGTTATTATGTACAAGTTTTTATTTTTAAATTTTATTGAGAAAATAAAAATGACCGAAATTTTTTTACAAAACTATACATAATAATTAAAGTCTAAGTGCAGTTTAACTGAATGATCCTGAATTTATCTAGCAGATATCGTCATGAAGTCAAGTTAAAATAATATAATAGGATAAAATTCTGGCAAGTATAATTCAAACATATATTATGACCCATTCATTGGTATGCTTAATCATCATATCAGATATTATCTTAATCTCTTAACTAGAATTTTCATAACCAATTTGCTAAATATTTTTCCTACCAACTTATCACATCTAAAGCTAAGATTTGGTAACGATTAATTGGTTTACATTAATTGGTACATTTAACGATTCCTTATCATTTTTATAAATATATTTAAAATTATTTTCCTTTCAAGCAAGAGGATTTCTTATTATTAGTGTGAATAATGGATAATAAACTGAAATATGAATAAATTTTTAAAAAACATTTTGATTCACTGAGTATTAAGTAATATTACAACTTGGCCGTTTATTTGATATTACAATAAAAAATGAATTAAAATGAAATCTGCAATTCATATTTCAATGTATCAAGTCATCATCTTTTTTTGAACGGCCAAACACCACGTGCTCGTGCAGATGAAATTATATTTTTATTCATTTCAATTGTTTCATCAAATGAGTAACTTAAATACTGCAAAGAATCCAGAAAACTTTGTCTTGCATTTATTGTTTTTTTTAAATATCCCATTTCCTATTTATTTCATTTCATATAGCCACGTGCTCAAAATGACATTTTTTAGGTTTTATTCGTTGTAGTCATTAACTTATTATTTTAATCAGAGCTTTAGTAAATGCAATAGCAACGCATTATTAAAAGCTGATTTTTTTTAGATGCTCGTTCAGATTAAAAAAAATTTATTTTTCGCCTACGGCTTTTTATTGACGCCATAAAAATGCTCTGAATGATAAAAAGGTATGCTTTTTAACAAAGCGAAACGGGTTACCGATTCGATAACCCTATTTCCTAACAATTTATCTTTACAAAAATGACATACTCTTTTCATATAATAACTACCATTTATTCCATTTGTGAAATAGGTATTTAGGATATCTAATATTTGTGGCATAATTTCTTTAAAAGATGAGTCTGAGAAGCTTTTAAAATAATTATGTGTATTAATATTTTCCGAATGCATATTGATATTAATTAAATCCCTTATTCACATAACCTAATACACAATAATTATATGTTTTAACAATTTATGTAAGCTCATATTCTTACTTCTTTCACAATTCCAAAAGTTTAAAGTAAAAATTTTACTATAAATAAACATGCAAATAATTTAACCATTTATTTAATATGAGAAAAAATCTGATATTAAATTAAATTATATCCGTCATGATTGATATTATCATAAACAAATTAGATAATATTTCTATCTACATTTTTATTATTCAAAAATTAAATATGATTTCCAACATAAAAAATAAAAAGGGTTATTGAGTTTTTACATAAAAGCTTTTTTTAAAAAAAAATAAATATGTCACGGATTCTTCTCAAAACAAATCTAATGCACGCATTTTCTGAAATAAAATTTAAATAATGAATTAAATGTAAATCTGTTTGACAAAATATGAATTGTAATTACTGTTGCTCGAGATAGTGCAATGCAGCTCTTAACCGCAAATCTTTCATTATTTATCCACATCACACAGACAATTCCGATAAAATATATATATAGGTTTATTTAAACGTATTCCAGGTTTAGCTTGACAGGTTTAAAAAAAAATAGCTGTATTGTGTTTTTTTTTTCAAGAAACTGATGGAACTTATCACAAATTGCAAAACGACTTTTGACATTATCTGCATAAACTCATCACTTTTTAAGTCTCTCAGCTAGGCCTCGTTGAATCAATTTAAAATTCCAGAAAAATTACCTTTTATTATCTTTGGCAGAAAAAAATGAGAAGAAATAAATGCGATTTAATTGAAATTAGAGATGGCGGTATCGGAAGAAAAGGGGAGAAAACTCAAGAAATAAATTGTTTCTCAAAGAGATCTATAACGTCCGGGAAAATGAATGAAAAACAATTTTGCACGTGGAAGAAAAAGATGAAAGAAGAGATGAGATAAATATTAATGACAAGATTCATTCACTTTTCCTGACAAGATGGGCGAAAAGAAAAATGAAAAATTCATATATTGCGAAAGTTTCAAAAAGAGTCGCACTTTTACTGGACGACAGACGCATGAAATATATATATATATATGCCGAGAAAAAAAAAGAAAGGAAAAAGGAAAATAAAATTGAATCAATATCACTCAAAGCAATTTTCGCTTATCGTTACACATTAAAGAGCTTAGAAAATTGCCAAAGGCATGGGTTTGATTACTCGATGCAGTGGAAAAAGCCCTGCTCTGGTTTATTGAGTGCACCCCCCTGATTCAATCTGACAGGTTGCGATTTTGAGAGGGGGAAGTCTATGAGAGTATTAAAAGGCGTAATAAGCACTGGAAAGAAGGTAGATGGCGATAAATAAAAATCCAGCCTGCCCCCAAATGAGCCGTTTCGAATATTCAGGGAGAAGAAACTTTCTCGTAAGAGCCGTATTAAGAGATATAAATAAGGCATTTAAATATCGAAATGGTCTTTAAAAGGATATTAGTCTTAAGAAATCATTCGAATAGAAGATAAATGAAGATTATTTTTGTTCTTGAACCAATGAGGAGTTTGTCACACTAGTTTTGAATGCCTCTTTATAAAAAAAGATTTTCTGGGTTTTTTTATTACTAAGCATAGAAATATCAGAAATAAGGCTATCCGTCCTGCTTAAGCATCCATAATAGAAAGTTTAATTATTTTGCTAAGTATATCGCTAAGTATATAAGTATATAATATTATGTATTAGTCTATATGAATATATATTGCTAACTACATATCACTAAGTATATAAGTCTATATTATTATGTATATTATTATGTTATATAAATATATATAGATAAGTATATATCACTAAGTATATAAGTATATATTGCTAAGTTGTATATACTTACATTGCAAAGCACGTAAGTATACATTGCTAAGTTTATAAGTATATATTGCTGAATATATATTGATAAGTATAAGTATATATCACTAAACATATAAGTATATATTACATAATACATAAATACAGTTTACTAAATTTATAAATATTGTTACAAGCGGGCGAGTGGAACGAAAACTCGCCAAAGATGGCGACGTTTGGCGAGGAGCCTCGCGCCAGCTTGATTGGTTTGGCGAAAGGAATAGTCTAGTAGACGCTGGATGGCGCGCGTTGTTTTGAGAATTTTCACGAGATTCGGTGAACGCGCTTCTTCGGCTATATAAGGAGCGAGTAGCCGGAGTGAGTGAGTTAGTTGAGAGTTGCTCTCTCAAGGAAGAGAAGCGTTTTGCTGGACTAGCGGATTTTCGCTTATTATTAGTGACATGTGTTTGCGTTTGGTGTTAACGCTGCGTTATTGAGCTCGCTGTGATTTACTGTTGCTGTGCTATACTATAGCTGTTTTTCAAACTGTGTTTATTGTGCGTAAGACTTGCATTTACGCTGTAAGTGACTGTTGACTGCTGGATTGTGTTTTCTGAAGCTTTACTTTTTCAAGTCATCCTGTATATACCTGTAAATAGCTGTAAATAAATTTGTTTGTACTGTCCTCAAGTAAAGTCCATTCAATCCGAACCCGCTACGCTAAAAACGTAACAATATATATTACTAAGTGTATCATATATATTACTAATTTTATAAGTACATTGCTAAGCATATAAGTATATATTGCTATATAAGTATAAATTACAAAATATATATTGTCAAGTATATATCACTAAACATATAAGTATATATTACTAAATACATAAATACCTATTACTAAATATATAAATATATATTACTAAATACATAAATACCTATTACTAAATATATAAATATATATTACTAA
>JAOUZG010040071.1:1650469-1681557 GCA_026289955.1 Argiope argentata | reverse complement strand
TGATCATAATTTTATGGCTGAAATAGGTAGAATGTTAATGAATATAAAGAAGGCAACTGAATATTTTGTTGTGTGTGTGGAAGAATGCAATTACCTATTGATATCGGGAAACTGGCAACAAGAAATGTTCAAATGCAATAAGAAAAATTATGATAATTACATCATTAATGTATTTGCAAGTATTATTGGAGATAACCATGATAAAAGGTTTTTTTTCTTTAAAAAGAATAAAAAAGATACAAAATAAAGTAATACTTTATAAAATATCGAAAGAAATATTTAAATTCAATTGCTATTTTTCTCAATAATGAAGTATAGACACGAAATTTCATTACAGAAACATCCAAGAATCATCGTAATGAAATGAACTTGAAATAAAATCTTTTTGCATACATTCATTATTTCATTTATTACTTCTCACACTTTCAAAGGTTTTATTTCTTTTATAAAATATTCAAAATGATAAGATATTTGAATTTCAGATGTGTCACTTTGTAGTGAAATATCTTTAAAACGAAAATTGGGGAAATATCCTTTGATTGTGTTAAAATGTGTTTGGGAATTGAAATTCAGTGAGCGTAGCACAAGTATACCGATTTCTAAAAAAATAATTTTATTTGCTTTTCATTTGGTCACAAAAGCCTATCAGCTGGCTTTAGTAATTGTAAATGTAGGCGGGCTTTTCTGTTATTTTTGCTGCTTTCTATTGTGAAAATTTATTTTACAAGTTATTGGAAAAAATAATAAATGCACGTTATGAAATTATCATAGAAAGTGTAATTGACTACTTCATTCTTATAAAATATTTTATTATTTATTATCCAATAAATAAAATAAAAGAAATATATGATATCTTTTTATTTTCCATTCATATGAAATTAAAAATAAAATCAAAGAGTAATTATGAGTGCTTAAAACAAATTTCATTTACAATATTTAAATAAAATTATGTACCTTCTTAATTCTTTTTCATATATCAAAAATATTTAATTTATATGGAAATTGCATTTGATGAAAAAAGAATTTTGCTTCAATGTCAGTTGAAGTTAATTTTATAGAAGGTTATAATAAATATATTTACATGTTTTTCTAACTCTCTAATTCCTGTATGTATTCAAATATATACCTTAAAAATTACTTTATTTGACATTACAAAAAAATTTTTATACTAATATTATTAGCTTCATAGTTTACTGTGTAAGAAAAAATGTGAAGCAGTTTTGGAGAATATGATCTAATTGCAAAATCTTAAAAGTCTTACTTGAACCGAAATTTTGATTGGAAGTAATAATGATCAGTTACTCAGAGATCATTTGTAGCCCTTTATGGACCTCTTATAGTTTAACAACGATTTAATTTTTATGGATGAGTATACGACATGTCACCGGCTAGAATTGTTCGGGATTAGTTTGATAACCATTCTGGACAATTACAGCGAATGATTTGTCTATTTCTATAGTCTGGCCTGAATTCCACTAAAAGTATGGAGAATTCAGGCCATAATCGTGATAGCAATTCACCCTCCATATCCTACACTGGCACACTTTTTCATTTCTGGGTGTCTGTGGTGACACGGCTCAATATTTCTACGGAACTGTTACCTTATTTCTTCTTTGTTGGAAATCCCCTTATTGAGTCTATGATATTCTCGAATTTCTATACATTCTCGGGCAAATGGTGATCCCAGACTTCATTTAGACATACCGATAACTTTTGTCACCTCAATGTATATCCCTCAATGTCACCTCAATGTATATATCAGCTGTTGCGACGTAGGTGCTTTCGTAGAGGACACTGCAGAGCCATCTGCTCGGGCACTTGCGTTGGTTTGGCGGAGTAGAGATGTAGAACGGGGAGTTTGCGCAATAGGTTAAGAGAATGTGCTCTTGAAAATAAACATTTTTGTTTTGAATCTTGTGTTTACCTGACTATGAAGACCAAACAAGACGGTTACACAATTGTGGAAGTGCATGATTCCAAATCAGCCATATTATATATAAATCGATAACTTAGTTTTTTATTAACCTTCAAAATATAACTTCACTTGCCTTGCTTCTTTTTAATTTAAATGAGAGCTTTTATTTAAATATAATAGGTATTCAATGATTTTAATTGATACTCTATACTAACATAATCACTAAAAACTAATATTTGAACTAAATCAGCTTTAACTCACCAGGAAGTTTTTGGGGTTTTTTTTTGCATCAATTTTGATGAATGGAAATAACAAAAATCCAATAGCCTAATGTTGATTTTAAAAACTATAAATGCTTTATTTTAGTTTATAGCCCATAATGGCTATCTAAAATTGTTTTATTTATAAATAAAATAATTTTTTCGTAAAAAATAACTACCCTTTTAAAGTCTATAATTTGGCAAGCAATATTTAATAAAATAAATGTAACATATTATCTAAAAGCCACAAAGACAGGACAAATGTTATAAACTCTCAAATTTAATTCTGAACAACATTCGATACACTTTATGAGAACCATTTCTTTTACTCCAATATAAAGAACAAAGTTCTCCATGCGACATCACATTCGAAGCTAACTCCGCATAGCTTAAATATTTAACTATTCGGTACGTGAATAAGAACAAGATTGGGGGATTACGTGCCATGTCTTTCTCTTTCGGAATCATATGAATCCCTGGTACACTTTCTAAATCGTCTTTCGCTTCATTTTAAGTACCAAGTGGGAATATATCGGCATCCTTTCAAATATATTGAAAGAAAGTTAACAGGTATTCGTGTTATTTTAGCAGTATATTTATTTTGGTACATTTCTGTAGCAATCGAAGGATTTTTTGTTTGTTTGTGGAACAATCCAAAAAAAAAATGAACTTTGTGGTTTTTTTCTCCCTTGTTTTATACCAGTCGGTGGAAAATCGCTTTATTCCTTTAAAGCACCTAGTTTGGTGGGTTTCTGAAAAAAAAAAAGGTTTTAAAACTTTTTCACGATATAAAGCAAAAGGTTGTTGTCTATTTATGTTGCTATTTTATTATATATCTTCAATCGGTAGCCATTCATTTTCTTTCTGGCATACAAGGCATAGTTTGGTTTAGTTTTAGTTACATTACTGTCTAGTTTGAAACCGAAAAGTAAGGCTATTTTGAGAAGGATCTCGTAATTTTGGAACTCAATCAGATGACGAGGAATCATCTCTCTAGATTAACGCTTACAGACAGGTCTTTGGAAAACGATGCCAAAATTTAACTTGCATGAGGTCTTAGAATACGACAGATACCTATATCTTGAACCTTGAACCCTCTGACCCAAAGCCGGAACTTTCCTAGTACGCTACTATGACCCATGGCATAATAAAAGATATTGTGATCGTCATAATATTTTTTTACCTCTGAAAACGCAAGATTTCTATGATCCACTCGTCTTAGATCCCTCTGAACTAAAAAAAATCAGATAGATAACAGATAGATCACAGATCGATAGATAAAAGATAGATAACAGATAGATCAGATAGATATATCCGATATCAGATCTATCAGTTAGTGAACAGGATTTCTAAAGAAATGCTTAAGCTATAAAACGAAATTTTGGCCCAAGATTAAGTCTAAATTGATAAATGTATCTTAAAGTTTGAACTAATTCTATTTATATATCTGTGCCAATGCGAGTGAATGCACCGACTACAAAACGTAAGAAGTTCGAGAGATTGCTTTTATCAAATTAGATTCCAAATTTGCAGAAGGGTTGTCTGTTTATAGGGTATAGGATAGGTGCTCCAAAATGTCCCAATCAAATCTATTAATTTTTGTTGAACAGATTTGAACTAGAGAGAAGAGCATTCCTGGAATTATCAAGAAAACAGACGGTCTTGGACTCTCAGGCTTTATTTTATTTGAAACCATAAACATGTAACTCCGTAGATGTAGTGTTTCTACTCACAGACACAGCCGACTACATTCCATGAGATCTGGATATTCAGACTTATCCATTGATGAAAAGAAAACTTCAATATGAAGGGCTGTTATGTCTAAAAGTAGCAAATATACAATATTTTCATTTCTATTTCATATTAATTATAACATTTATTATAATTAGATTTTTTAGGACAATCACGATTTACTAAACCTATTATCTTGATGGGATATATTGCAGTTAAACTAGATTTCTGTCCTCAGAGCTATTTAAGTTGCTTTATTCAACAGTAGATTCTATAATTTCTTTTTGTCAAAAATTTTTATAACCTCCCCCCCCCATTTTTCTTTTCATAGACCCCCGTGCCCTGATGGTAATGTCTCAACTTGTGAGCCACGAGGTTTAAGCTTCGAGACATGATCCCTTAGAAGTACCGTTGTGTAAGAGTTTTTGTTGCATGTTAAATCCGTCAAATCAAACGTCCTCCTTTTGAATTGGTATGGTGTGCAGAGGAGGAGTTCAAGCTCAGATGTCATCCTCGTCATCTGACCACTGTTCAAAATAACGAGGTCCGTCCAAAAATAGCACTAGTTTTGTTTTCCAAGGCGCTGATATAATTAAACTAAATTAACCTTTTCTTTCAATTATTCTTCACTATCTAACCTGTACTTTCGTGAAAGAAAAAAACTTCCTCCATACATTTAGATGCATTTTAAGTAAATAAATTTAATGAATAAATAAATTATACAGTATATGCAAAAAATGTATCAAGAGAGTCCGAAACTAAATGCAGTTATTAAATGATTAAGTTTCTATTAATCCAATTCCTATCCTTTGCCAAATTTGTTGGACGATTTATCGGGAAAAAATTTTATAAAGGAGATTTTTACATTATTTGTAATTGTATGATGCTTTTTAATTTTGGAATTCAGTTTATTAACAAATAACATTACGATTACATTTTTGTGAGAGTAAAAACAGAATAAGAAATTGACAGAAATAATTGAGATATAAAAACAGATATTTCATTTTTGTTTGACGCTCAATTACTCTCTAATTATCTAAACATATCGATTATTTAATAATTTTTCTATAGTTCTGTATAAAGCAATCCCTTCCAAACAGATTTTTGAAATTAAAATTGCGATTTTCAAAAAAATCTTTTAGTATACAATTAAAATTGAAACCCCCACTAGAAAATTAATTTGAATTTATCAAATCTTTTTAAAAATACTTGATTAATCCAAAATAATATTATTTGAATAAAATCCTTAAACTTAAAGAATTATAAAGCGAATAACAAATACAATTCTTTTCATTCATAACTTGCAGCAAACTGTATTTACAGCTTATGATACAAATGAAATGTATACCATTATTTTTTTAAGCAGTCTTATGGGAAACGTTATTTATTTAAGATGGGAAATGTTCAATGTCAACAAAAATGGAAAAAAAAATTAACACCAGAACTTTTCAGAAACTGACAAAGAAAAATAAATGTTTTTAAAAAAAGCAGCCGGCTTATAAAATCGAGACTTTTTAACTGCAGATTTGACGTTCTCCCCATTATTTCACACAGATATGAAATGATTTTTTTTTCTGGGACTTTTTCTAACCTTTTGGATTTCACCGACTTTTAATATTGGAGATAAGAGCTGAGACCTGAGTGACAAAGGACAAGGTGCAGAGGGAGAATAAAAAGTTTTTGCAGGGAAAATAAATTTACAGTGATGAGTTAGGGATTTTTTTCCCCTCTCTCTCTCTTACGTTTCCTTCTTTTTTCAATTTCCTTCTTTTATTTATCGCCGAGGTGGATTTCAGAGCGTGATTTTTACTTTCAGCGCCATTTATAAGGTATTTTTCTAAGCAGTGTCTAGAACAATCGAGAACATCATGCTGTATTTCAAAGAACATGGCATTGTTCTCGAATAATTAATTGCCTTTTTAATCTGTGTATGCAAATTTAAATAAATTACAGCAAACATTTGCTTGTACTGGAAGGGAACACCTATGTGTATAGTAATGTTATACAGAAGTAAACTACATTACATTGTATTTAGATAGTCAACTGGAAAGTTAATCTTGATTTTGGTTAAGAAATATTATAGTTAATCTCAGCAGTGCGTTTTAATTATGAGAAGCCATTAATTGTCTCCCAGAGAGTAAATGTTTGAAGAGGCCAAGATTATTATAGTTATTCTGATTTAAACATAAAGCGTAAATATTGAATTGCATACATATACAAAGGAAATTTGTTATTATTAGCTTTAAGTTTATCCATTAAATTAATTATGCAAGATAGCGTAGAGAAAAACATTTCAGAAATCTGAATAAACTCGTGCATCACATTATATGTATTATTTGGGCATGAAAGCACTTTGAAACTTGAAATATGTTAATAGGAATGCAAAATTGAAACTGGTCAATCGATTTACTAAATCTCTCTCTTAGTTGATGTTTGAAGCAATAAAAAATATTGAAAATAACTTGAAAGCCAAAAGAGAATGGAGAAATTAAAATATATTTCTGATTTTTTTTTAAAGAATATAACACAGGAGCCTTAGTTGTAAATTTGGGTATTCTGAAATGAATTTTTATTTATGTTTAATGGATTCTTAGTTTTAAATGAAAAAATCAAATTCTGTAAAAAAAAACACCATGCGTTAGTTTCACTTCCAGTTCATATAAGTTCTGTTTTATTCATCCGATAACTTCACATGCTTAATTTTCTATCTGTTAAATAAAAAAAAATAATACTTTATATATTACGAAGTGGTAGCAAAAAGAAAAAAAAATTCATATTAACATTCTGTGTCTTGTATTAATCTACCATCATTGTTCCATTCCAACACCTGCTACTATTATTCTAGCAAAAAAATATTTTGATATTGTTTGCATAAAGTTATTTTAGATAACAATAAAAGTTTTAGTGTTTAATATTTTACATTCATGAATACTTGCATTCTTTAATGATTTTTTTATTCTAAAGAGAGTCTTAGAAATCTGCTTTCAAAAACTTTTTAACTTTGGATACAACCTTCATCCTTCGCATTAAAATCAAAATTTCCAGAATGGAACGGAGTTTATTTATCTACCAACGTGGCGAAAACCACCCACCAAACTCGAAGCACCTCACGCTCTTCGGGGGGAAAAGCGTCTAATGTAAGTCATATCACTGATTCTCCAATCCACCCGAAGGCACATGTGCAAATAATTCTGAATGACCGGACCGCCGTAACAGCAACACTAGCTAGAACTGTGACCAAGATACAGCCCTTCCCTTGAGAAGTACATTCCATCATCTATGGGAGAAACCACACCCAAACTTTTTTTAATGTACCCTCCAGGTGGCGTAAACCAATCACAATGCCGGAAACTTGTCATCCTCATTTCGAAGTGCCCCCTCCCCCATAGGAGGATAAGTACTTAACGTAAAAGTAAATGACATGAGTGTGTGAAAGAAATTTGTATAATATGTGATTTGAAAGATTGGGAAGCTTTTTAACATATTGTTGAGCTCCAAATAAATTTTGCTAATTGACAATGTTATAAATGAAATGAAAGATATCAGTTACAAGATTTTCCAAATGTTGGTGGTATGCATTCAAAACAAGAAAATTTTTCATATTCCAAATAATAATTTTACAACACACACACACAAAAAAAAAAATCTTTAAAAATAATTATTTCTATTTTTTAAAGGAACTAGTCACAATTTAGTCTGTATACATAAATTTAACTAACACTTATCGCAGTTATTGTTTTCTACTGAGCTCTTGCATCACATACACTTTATAATTATTATGCACTGGCCTTTATCCGCGACTTAATTAGAATTTTGTCAGTGAGAATTTTGATGCGTATGTGTGAGAACCAACGGTCTGATGCCAATTGGGGCAACGTAAATGAGTGGATTTCTACGCCAGTTGGGACAATTATGAGCAATCCAGATTAGAAATTTTCAAGTTCCTTTATACTTTCTTACTTTAATTCAAAAGCATTTCAAAGGGAATCCAAAAAATCTATTAATTAACAATGATTAGATTTAAATGCATCAAACACTATGGAAATAAACATAATCGTTTGAAATAATCACTCGAAAACATGCTAAGCCCAATATCATAAGCTAAAAAAAAAAAAACTGAAATCTTTCTTTTGGCGGTGGGAAAGTCGGTTTTTAATTAATAAAAAAATGTGCCACTCAATTAACCGGAATAAACAGCAGCCTATGGCCTATTCTACATTATAATCTATAGCTGTGCTAGATTTCAATCAATTTCGTTTAGCTGTTCTGTTGTGATTGACCAACATCATCCATTCATCCAAACTTTCACATTTATGAGAGTAATATAGATTATGAACTGTAATTGAATCATTATGACGAACGAAAGGATTATCAAAATAAATAACTGAATTATATCAGCAAAAATAAAATAATTGAATTATATCAGCATAAATAAAATAAATGAATTATAACATCAAAAATAAAATAAATGAATTATAACAGCAAAAATAAAATAAATGAATTATATCATCAAAAATAAATAACTGGATTATATTAGCTCATGTCTTTCTAACTTGGATTATATTAAGTCATAACTTTCAAATATGGATTATATTAGCTCATGACTTTCAAACATGGATTATATTAGCTCATGACTTTCAAACATGGATTATCTTCTTGACATTGCGCTTCATTTATAAAATTACCATGAGTTTTACCATGCTTTCATATTCTCCATGCATATAACAGAAATTTAATATATTTATGAAAAATTATTTTTTTTTCTGTAGAACTTATTGAATAAAAGATATTTTAATTCCAGACAGGGGCACATTAAATCTAATAAAACTGTCTCAAAGAGGAATTCCTAAAAAATGCATTATCCTCATCTGTAGGCAATCTAAATTAGGGGTCGGACGAGCGCACATGCTCATTCATATATCAAAACTTTCAAATTATTCCAAGGCTCCTTGCTCGGAATATTAGACGGTAATATCTAAAGACGTAACAAGCTTAGTTTATCCAACCCATAAGGAAAGTTTTGTATCCTTTGTCTAAACAACCCTCATCAGCGCGGACCGTTATGCATATGCAGTGGGATGCGAAGTCCGTTTGCATAATTACCAAATTCCGGCGAGGGAAGTCCGATATATTATCAACAAATGGATATGCTCGGCTCCCAAATGATACTAGTCATACTGAAACGGAAACACGCCGAAGGATAAACTGTATTCAAAGATTTTCAGCTGTTGATTGTACAAAGGATCCTCGACAATGGATCCGATACGTCACAACCCTACTTTCTATAATTAACAATAAATGAACCAATCCTTCGCTTTATTTGAAATAAATTTCAACGAACCAGAAGAGGGTTTAGATCAAAATCGGGTATTTAAAGTGTATCCGTAAATTTAATCAGAGCGAATTATGTAGACCAGGAAATGCAGCTTCAATGAAACACCCAGCAACCTTTTAATAGAGGAAATTCGTTCTCTTAATACAAAATTCGAATACAATCGAATTCCTGATTGAAATTAATTCAATTGGCTAATTCAGCCTTTTAACTATCTCATTTGAAATTATTCATTATTGTCCAAATTGAATGTATAACGCAATTTAGTATATTCATTTCTATTACAGCATTTTATTTAAATATGTGTTTACATTTTTCCTATAGGAATTATTCCAAGGACTTATCATTATTCAATAGCGTTTAATTTTTTTTAAAAAAAAATTAGGTTTAATGTTAAAGAAAGATGTTAGTAAACAGTTTTTTTTAAATTAGAATAATTCTGTTAGTCATGCGTATTGTGCAAATTTTATTTAATTCAGATTTTTAAGAACGAAGATTACTGGCTTTTTTTATGTATCTATTTCTTTTGTAATGTTTCTATATTCAATTTAAATGTTGAACATTTCATTATGTTATTACTTTGTAGCGTCATCCTTATAAGCCACATAATATCCTTCGAGCGGAAGGGTCCCTTTTTCTCGATCGGTATGACACTCGGTTACAGGCCCAAACGTCGCAGGTTCGTACCGCGACCTTCACTAGCCTCATCTTCTTCATAAGAAATAAAGATTTAAAATATGCTCCTTCTTCTTGAATGATTTCGGAATTCAATCACATTTCATGAATAATATAAATAAATAAAAATATTTTCAGAATCATATACATTGTGTTAAAAATAAAAGACGAAAAGAAGCTTCTACATCAAAGAAGAAACTTTTTATCTTCATTGGAAATCAATATTTTATGTATGCTCCTTCTTCTTGAATAGTTGCGAAAATCTGATCACTCTTCAGGAATAATAAAAAATTCATTATAACATTAATAGGAATCATAGATACTCTGGTGCAAACAAAAAACGAAAAGAAGTTTCTTCATAAAAAAAAAGAAACTTTCTTCATAAAAAAAGAAACTTTCTTCTTCATTAGAAATAAATATAGTAAATGTACTTTTTCTTGAATAACTACAAAAATCTGATAACTTTTCAGGAATAATATAAATGATTTATAAAATTTTCAGGAATCATAGATACGGTGATACTAACAAAACACGAAAAGAAGTTTCTTCTTCATTAGAAAACAATATTTAAAATATTCTCCTTCTTCTTGATTAACTAGGAAAATCTGATTTTATTTTCAGGAATAATATAAATAAATTGTAATATTTTCAGGAATACTAGATACTATGCTGCAAACAAAAGAAGAAAAGAAGTTTCTTCCTCATAATGGAAGAAACTTTCATCTGCATTGGAAATAAATATTTCAAATATGCTCCTTTTTCTTGAATAACTACGAAAATATGATCCCGATCTCTTTTTAAGAATAATATGAAGGAATTATAACATTTTCAGAAATCATAGATACTCTGGTGCAAACAAAAGACGAAATGAAGCTTTTTCGTAAAAGAAGAAACTTTCTTCTTCATTAGAAATAAATATTTCAAATATGCTCCTTCTTCTTAAATAACTACGAAAATATGATCACTTTTCAGGCATAATAAAAATGAATTATAACCTTTACAGGAATCAAAGATACTCTGGAGCAAAAAAAAAAAAAAAAAAAGGCGAAAAGGAGCTTCTTCATAAAAAAAAAGATTTCTTCTTCATTGGGAAAAAATATTTCAAATATACTCCTTTTTGAATAACTACAAAACTATGATTTTATTTTCAGGTATAGTCTAAATGAATTTTATCATTTTCAGGAATCATAGATATTGTGTTGCAAACAAAAGACAGTAAGAAGCTTCTTCATAAAAAAAGAAAGTCATTAGAAAAATATATTTCAAATATGCTCCTTCTTCTTGAATAACAATGAAAATATGATCACTTTATTGGAATAATATAAATAAATTATTACATTTTCAGGAATCATAGATATTGTGTTGCAAGACGAAGAGGAGCTTCTTAAAAGAAGAAAGTCTCATCTTCATTGGAACTAAGTATTTCAAATATGCTCCTTCTTCTTGAATAACTACAAAAATATGATTACTTTTCAGAAATAATATAAATGATTATAACATTTTCCGGAATAATAAATACTCTGGAGCAAGCAAAAGACGAAAAGAAGTTGCTTGATAAAAGAAGAAACTTTGTCCTTCATTAGAAATAAATATTTTAAGTGTTCTTTTTCTTGAATAACTACAAAAATCTGATAACTGTTCAGGTATAATATAAATGAATTGTAACCTTTACAGGAATTATAGATTATGTGTTACAAACAAAACATGAAAAGAAGCTTCCTCATAAATGAAGAATCTTTCTTCTTCATGAGAAAAAAAACATTTTAAACATGCTCATTCTTCTTGAACAACTATGCAAATATGATCACTTTTTAGGAATAATATTAATAAATCATATATATTTTGTTGCAAACAAAAGAAGAAGATATTTATTCTTAAAAAAAGAAAGTTTCATCTTCATTGGAATTAAGAATTTCAAATATGCCCCTTCTTCTTGAATAACTACGAAAATATGATTACTTTTTAAGAATAATATAAATGAATTATAATATTGTGCTATAAATAAAGAAAATGAAAAGGAGTTTATTATTTATCAAAATACTTGCTTTAAAAGATCCTATCAATGTTTATTTATCTTTTTTATTAATATTCGTATAAGTACATGTTAATTTCCTATTATGAATTAAAGAGTTATTCCTTTCGTTACGGCTTTCACAGTGCTAAATTATTTGTTTATATCTGATGCAAATGACAAACACTTTGTGCTCAACAAACGAGAAACGTGATACGATTTTATGATATCATATCGACGCACGGAGACGGTTCACGATCAGCCAAGCAATCAGCGCTGGGGCCAAGAGGACTGCTTAATGCCATTAGTTAGGCACCTGCGAGTACACAGTAGTCGCAATAAAGCGCCCACCCGGAGAAAGAAATGCCGCCAATCTAAACCTTCAAACGCCAATTCCCCATCACGTCCCCAACTCTAATTCCGAACAAAATGGCGTCGTAAATTAGCCCCTTTAAATCAATAGCCCTTGCTGATGTGCGGAAGAAATTAATTCCGAAGGAAACGTCGAGGCTTAACCTATATATATTTTTTGCTTTTCTCCATCAAATGCAGCTGGCAAAAATTAAGCCATTATGGAAAGAAAAGACGCTTTTTAGAAGTAAAATGCTAACAAAGAAGCAAATACTGTTTAATCTACTGGACGGTGCAGTGTTTCGAAAAAGACAAAAAATTTTAAGTTGGTGCATAGAAATAATTTTTGGCAAAATAAAGTTACAAAAGCAAGGATTATAAATTCTTGTTATTTTAACCCTTTCAAGGGCCGTAGGAAGTATGCTTTCCACCAGACTTTTCGGTTTTTGTGTGAAATTATGTAGATTGGCCCAAGTTTAGACACATTTTGATATTAGATAAAAAAAATTGAATGTTTCAGTTCTTTAACTTACATACAATGGTATATCTTGATCTGTTACTCAATTACTAATTAACCATATTAATTAATTAACGCACATAAATTTATTTAATAAGTTAAATAAATTACTTTACTTAAGCCAATCTTAATTCTAAAACTATTCGGATATACCATGACTAGAAAGAAATGGACTTGGGAAGGGTTAATATAATATGAATCTTACAAAGGAATTATAGCACTTTGCACTCGTATGGTATATCATTTAAATTTTATCATTCAGTGGATCATATTGGTGTTTTAATAATTTATTTTACAATCTTGATCGTTAGAAGCACCTACAGAATGGTAGAAACATGTAGATTAATTTTTGTTTCTAGGCCGAAGTAATGGAGAAGACAATCTGTATCTTAAAGTTCGTTTTATTCCGTCACGAAAAGAAGGCATTATTTACGAGCTGATGGACAAGGCACTTCCTCTCAGAGTGCTGCAGAAAAGCAAAAGTGTAAAGAAGCGGGGGAGAATCATTGTTCCTGGTTTTAAACACCGTAAGATTTTGATGAGAAAAATATTTTTTCACACTGCTTATACAATGAGATTTCGATGGGGATTTCCACAATATACGCTTATGCAGACAAGATAATCACAAGAATCTTTTTAAAGGAATTTGCTTGGCTGGACAGTTTTCATCTCTCATTTGAAGCATCAGAAATAGACGTCGTTTAGCTAATTCAGCAATTTCACAAAGCTTCCGTTGATTTAATTAACTAAAAAAAAGCGGAATGGATCAGGAAATAAGAGACTATTTTAGAATGATGTTACTATGGGCTAAATTAATATAGTGCTTTGAAAAGTAATTAGGGTTTAAATTATTTTTAAAATATCATTTACGCATACATACATATATATATAGGAATAATAAACAAATTCTTGTATTAGGTGAATAATCTTGTATAGAATTACTTTTCAAATTCTAAAGGGCTAAAACTGATCGATCATCCTTTTTCATCAAGATATAGAAATTTTGAAATCTAAGGTATATTTATAAGTAGAATTTCACACAGTTGGAAATAATATTTACTTCGGAAATCAGGACACAAGTAGACTGACATTTTGTAAAAATGCCATTAATTCAAAGATTATTATCTGTTTAAAGGGCTTTCTATGGGCAGACAGAATTATTCTAATCCATAAAATTCGAATAATTTTATAATTTGAATAATTTGTTAAATATAATGTCTTGGTAAAACTATTCAACATATTGACTAAATGAGACTTGAAGGATATATTAAAGAATTATTAAGGAAGTAAATGTTAAAGGATAATCCAAATGACCTGCAATGAAAGTTTATCTTTAAAGATACTGTGCAATATGACTAAAAATTTCATAAAGTATAAGCTATTGATTCAGATAAATTCATATTCTAAATCCATAAAATTTAAATGATGGTAAGTTTTTAGCATTTTTAGTGCATCCATGATATCAGGTTTTGCACCCTATAAATTAAATCAGAACAGTACCTTTTTAAAAATTCCTTTAAAGGAAACTTCAGATTGACATGACTTAAAACACATTTGTTTTTAAGCTGAGCACACGGTTTTCGAAATAAAATTATCCGTAAACTGTACGTGAAATTAAGACGAAACACACAATCTTTTTCTTCCTCATTTTCTTCTTCCTAAGCACGCCTCAACACTGCCTTTCTTTTTTGCAGATATAAAACATTAATTTATTGTTTTGCTTTAGGGATTAACGAAAGATAACTGCATGCATAACCGGCATTTAGATATATTACATTATTTTGGTGTGTATTTCCCATTAATGAACTGTTATCAAGCAGTCAAATAGAGAATATAACTTCACCAAGATAAAAACTGTCTAAGCGGAAGAACAGAAACTTGATTTATGTTTCATCACAATTAAAGCAGATAAAAATACAAACATAATGTAAAAATAGAACATTGAATACACCACCGTTTCAATATGTAAACTAGCAAATTTACATTATTAAAATTTAAAAAAGACTGTTCTAATCCTTAATTTTCTTCTGGGTTAATAATTATTCTCATGTATGAAGTCATGCACAAATAAAATGAGTAGTTCTAGAATTTTTACAAATACACTAGACTCTTGTTTCGTGCATAATATTTATGCTGGAAGCAATACAATTTTGTGTCTATAAAAACCATCTAAAGGGGGGGATGTCATTGTATCCATTTTTAAAGCTTTCTAAGGCCATTGATTTGTTTGTTTTGTATGTATTATAATTTTCTAAAATTACGCCAATTCAGTTATTTTTATTTCCTAAACAATTAGATAATTAGGAGATTAGAAGTCTAAAAAATATTATTTAAATTAACACTGTAACATTTTTAATAATAATATGAAGTGCTCTTTTTTGGCAATGTTATATGTTAAGCAACTTCAGTAATTTGCCAGTGTCCTGGTATAGAGGCAGCACTTCTTCCCCGAGAGCTGGGAGTCTCGGGTTCGGATCCCTATTCAGGCATGGTTTTTCTCCTGTGTCCTTTCTGTAAATTGTATAAATGTACCTCCCAACCCCTCTGTAAAAAGGTGTTGTGCAAGCGACTGTGATGAGTATGTAACTAAGTCATACTCTTGGCCCTAGTTGGTGCTACTTAAAAAACAAGAGACGCTCATTTGGCTTAAAATCGCTGACAGCTGCCAGCACGCTTGTCCGTGGCAAGTGCCATTAATAATAGCAACTTCGGTAATTTTGAAAGAAAGTAATTAATCCTAAATTTTAGAATCATAAAAAAAAGTATTATAGACCATTTATTTCATCAACTAAAAATTAAGTAACAATTAATGTAAGAAAAAAAATACATACTAAGTTTATCATAAACAATATTTCGAAAAGAAGATTTTCGTCATTATATAATACAATTTTTAATCTTCTACAAGGAAAGTATGAAGGAAAAGAATTAATTTCTTCTTTTTTTTTTCAAAGAGAAAAAATATTTTTAATGAATTTTTTAAATATTTATTCCTGCTTTTTTAAAATCATTGTTTTAATAAAATTACAAAAACTTTTTCATGAGATATATTGAAAGCGTTAAATTCTATTTCAAGATTTGAAATCGAACTTCGATTAAGATCAAATGGACACTTATTTCCGAAAGACTTGCTTACTTTTCTAGTAAAATAAAATAAGGAGGAAATTATCAGAATTTGTTGTAGGAAAACACCCATTTTATATTAAAATAGTGAAAGTTGGAAAAAGTGCAAGTGACACACTGCTTCTTTCCATTTATAAAGGTCGTGCCATTAAAAATAATCTTGCTCTACGGCAAATGCAAACAATTAACTTTATTCTGCTAATTTTTTATTCTCTTTGTCCCAGGTTAGAGTAGATTTTTTTAAACAGATTTTGTTTGGAATGCTTTTTTTTAAAAACAATTTTTGCTCTAAACATGCAACATGCATATATAATGATAGCTATGTTTGAAGCTATTATTTTAAGGTAAGACGAATTTTTTAAGTATATTTCGAGGTAATTTTTTTGATGTATCTTAATTTGTTTTCATTATTTTTTCATGTTTCGGGATGAATTCCTAAAACATTTTTTAAGATGGGTATTTTTATAACTACTTTATGGGATTCGTATATAGTTTCTGCGATTTTGATTTCTAGAATGCAGTGATATATCTGATTCTTCTAATGAATTACAAAATGTTACTTATTTAAATCTGTAAGAGTTCCTTAGATGTAACGGGTACTTTTCCTGCTTCAGGGCCAAAGGATGGGGGGGGGGGGGTTAGGATTTAGGAATAACATTTTTTTTTACCAATATTATATTGTGTATACTGACTTGGTGGTCTTTAAATCAGACTACATCTGCTATGTACCCTCCTATTGGTATAACCCGAAAATGCAGAAAGAAGCTCAAATGTCGACCTTGACCCTGAGAGAGGATGAAAAGTACGGAGTACCTTCCAATATTGCTCTAGTTTTGGCTTCCAAAATTGAGAAATTTGTATAACTAAATTAATCTATAAATAAGCAATAGTGTTAGTAATTGTAATTTAAAAGATTATGATAATTTTAATATATTTAAATTATCCGTTCTATACAAATAATTCAATAAATGTTCTATTCAAATAACGTTAAATGTGCAAAACATCAGGTAAAAAAATCTAGGCTCAGAATGTTAACATTATATTCAATATTTTTTCGATATGATATACATATTCATTATAAAGAAAATACAGTTTTAAAAATGATGTCTCAATTTTTTTCTTAAATTATTCTTATTTCATATTAAAACACTTAAAATCCATATTATACAATTCAACAGTATATTGGAATCTCGGAACTAAAATGATTAAAAAAAGTTATTGCTTTATTCAACTATCGACGACTCAACTTAACGAGGATACATCGACGAATTTAATGTATAATGAAAGATATATTCCACTATAAGGAATACTCTTGTTTAATGGGAAAACGATTCACAAGAATTTAGATAGCGAGTTCATCCTAATACCAAGATTGAAATTTTTATATTTCTCCAAACTATTACGGAACATCCCTACCTTAATCTATAGGAAAGCGGAAATACCTCCTTATTAATTTTATAACCCTAACCACAAGCACCGGTTAAATTTTAATTACACCATTCATACCCATTTATCACAGCAGACCATTCGGAATCGCTCTAAATTAACCAATATCTCACGTGTGAATACCTTTCCAAAGATAGCCCACACCAGATATCTCGTCCACACACACCCCCTTCCAGCTGAGAACTGACATTAAACTTTCGAAATGTATTCGGCATCGTCAGGATTCCTCGAAATTCCGCAATAAGGGACGAAGATGGCATTGAAACACATTATATTGTCGCGTGCCAAAATCAGATTCTTGCTCAGGAGGAAAAGGGGGGAGGAGGGGTGAACGAACCACCGAAGGCACATTCCTGCCAATACTGACGCTGAGACAGGTTTGCAGAGCAGGGTTCTCCAGGGCCTTCTGCTAATGACGCTGTTATGATTAATTCTGACGTATCACGATTCTCGAAAATTCCTCGGTATAGTACATTATTATAATAGACGATCGTCCCCCGCACTTTCCACTGCAGAAGTAGTAGACGGGGGTGAATATGCGTCTTATTGGATGATCGGCCTGTAGTAATTGATGAACGGCTGTGCGCTGCGGTTATAATTGAGCACTCTGCGAGGGATGGTAAGTGCTATTGACTGGACCCAGCAGCTCCCCACCAAGTGCGCTTGTTGCTCATAACGCGTTAAGATACTGCTGGAAAGTCTTTTCATTTAAATATGATCAGAGATTCCTCTGCTGCTAATCGGGGGACAGGAAGAGGTGTTTGTAATTACACAGAGTGCGCGATTATCGGACTTCGTGGGAAAGGGGGATTTGTTTTGTTGCAGGGTGATAATGTTGAATGATTCATTGCGTAGAAGTTTCAAAACTTGGTTATAAAAATGTAGATGCTAAATTAATGTCAAAGATTACTTTCCTTAACCGTGAAAATATAACTAATTCCTAAATGAAATTTTATTGAACGTTAATCAAAATTATTTTTTAAATACAAAATACCAATTTTTTATTTCAAAAATTAATATTGTGCAGGAAAAATTTAATATATTTTTCTACATAAAATTAGGTTTTCTTCACAATCTAAAATGGTCCATGTTTTTATAGTTTTGGTGTTTTATAATAAATTGTTATTGTATACCAATTTTTTATTTCAAAAATTAATAATGTGCATGGAAAATTTAAAATATTTTTCTACATAAAATTAGGTTTTCTTCATACTTTAAAACGTTCCATGTTTTTATAGTTTTGGTGTTTTATAAGGAATTGTTATTGTATACCAAATTTTTATTTCAAAAATTAATATTGTGCATGGAAAATTTAATATATCTTTTACACAAAATTAGCTTTTCTTCCCAATCTGAAACGGTCCATGTTTTTATAATTTTGGTGTTTAATATTGAATACCTATTGGATTAATTCATTCATATAAATGCATAAAATATATTAATTCATTTAAATTAGATTATAATAATTTTTAAAAATTTATAAATAGAATTAAAGGAAATTTTTTAATTCCCACGGCTAAATATTCGTTTTTGAGTTTAAATTTAATTTCATTACTATGACTATGTATTCAATTTACTATGTAATTTTAACTTTATGAGGACAGTGGGACAAATTTATCCAATTAGTTTTGAGATTTTTAATAATAAACTTGTTGCTTTTCAGAATAATATTATTTTTAAATGTATTTGAATGCTTCTTACAATTAAAAAATTCTGTAATGTTTGAAATTGATTGGAATGCCTTATATATAATTTTGAATTCATATCTTTTCACATTATAATGCGCATATTTTATTTAAAATGGCATTTAAAAAATTTATATATGTGGCAAATAATATTCAATTAAAAATTAATTAAAATAACAATTTCTTAGATAATTATTGAAATTTGAAAAATTGGGATAAATTTATTCCATCGCTCCACAAAGTTATAATGGCAAGTAGAGGTATCAGTTAATTTTATTTTTTAATGAAGGCTTTCTTTTGATTTAAATTAGCTTATAATTGTAACAATTAATTTTCAATGAATATCGAAACTGCCATTAAGTAATATTTTAAAATGACATGTACAGTGAAAGTAATAAATATCTATCTAAAATGTAGATGCATTAAAAAAACATCAGAAAGCAAGATTTATTTGAATATACCTGCTAAAATAATGAAATTCTTATTTTTTGAACTTTTAGATCTATAGATGGAGCTTTTTAGATTTTTTAATACAAAATTTTCTTCGTTTTCTCGAAATATTAGTAAGTGCCCTTTAGTTTCTCACTTCTTAATGCTTTTGAAAATACACTCTATCTCTCCCATAATACAACATATGTGATTTGTAGAAGGCTTTCAAGCGAATATTTGTATTACTTTTCTCTGTACATGATTTACAATTGAGGGGTGGAGGGGGCTCAAAGCTCTCCCATTTATAATTTCCGTTGAACTTATTGTTCACTAATGGGTTCTTGTATCTAGTTTCTTTGTCATAACTTAATAATGTCTGAAACACCTGGAGGCTGGTCATATTTTACTGAGCTGAATGCAGGTGATCAATCTTCTCTGAATCGTCCAAGGAAAATGATATCCATTAAATTACTATAACTGCTTTGATAGTTAAAAAAATGTTTCTATTATTATCACAGTTACACATAACTTCCAGGCATTTGATGAAAATGGTCTAGGAAACCAGTTTCATGTTCTCACTATAAATAAAAAGTTACAAATCATGGCATGAATCCTAGGAAAGCTTCGGGGAGTGTTCATGCCCTTTGAGGGACAGTGAAAAAAATTAGTTTCACCTTTTTGTGAGATAAAAAAAAGGCTTGAAAAATTTTAGATGTAAGAACTTTCATTAAAAGTATGAAATTAAATTTATGAAGGTTTCATTAAATAGTTTTTTAAACTGTATTATCATATAAAGAATTAAATATCTAAGCCTGCAGCCTCTTTTTCAAACTTACGCACGTTGATGGGTTTGATTTCGTTTAGATACATATAAGCTCCATTTTTAAAGCAACACTAGGGTTATTTTGAGACAGACCTCGTAATTTTGAACCACGGTTAGATAGCGACTATGATGTCTGAGCTGCCATCCCACTCTCTACAAGCTTCAAAACCACACCAGTGACAAGAAGTTTGAGCCCCGACTGATTTGGTGTGCTCCAGAACCTCTAACACGATAATTTTTCAGTGCAATCAGGTAGCGAACCTGAAATCATCCGATACCGAAGCCGAAACCGCATCATCAGACCACAACGGCCCCTTTGTACGTTTGTGAGAGGAAATTTAAATCTCGACATCATGTTAAGCACTTCCCTGGTGCTCGCTCATGGCAGATCTTTGCTGACTTAAGGTTCCGAAAGTGAAACTGGTACTTAAGTATTAGACCGTCGATTTTTGTCACCAAATTTGAAGGCGCCACCAATGAGTTGCTAAACCACCATTATTTAAAAAAAATTGTTCAAACCTTAACTGTTGTGAGCCGTTTTGTTGGTTTCGTTTGCAAATTTGCCAACGAATTTGAATCCGTCACCAATGAGTAACTAAACCGTTTCGTTCCTTCCTATTTTAATGTCAAGTTTTAACCATCAATATATAGTGTTATTTCTTTCTCTATCCTTCACAGTTCAGCTGAAGACCTTTATGAACGTAATTTCTGTTGCTTTGTACTTAAATGCTCATTCACTTTTATTAGTCCGGATGTAGTAGAGAGGTTAGAGTGGATTCATATGCTGACTTAATCTTCTAGTCATCACTCAATATTAGGATATAAAAATAGGTAACATAGCCTTGTGTTACAAAATATCAAGTTAATATAACTAAACTAATACCTTAATGGGTTTATTTAAAGGAATTAAGCATATTTTTCCTGGTTATATTCAAGGCAACGACATTTTTCTCTTTGACTCTCTATAATCATATTTGCAGAATGTTTTTCGAAAACAATCTTTAACTCAGTTTTATTTTCGAACCAATAATTTAAAAGAAAATGGCATGCCTGAACACCATTGTTGGTAAATTATTTATCAATGCGCAAATAACTGCATATTAGATGAAAATAATAAAAATCGTATCCTAAAAAGAAAATTTCTTGGGTTTTTGTGTTTCTCATAGGGAAAAATTAGACTAATGTAGAAAATCATGGTCAAAAATCAAATTTTTATACATGATAATTTTTTTACCCAAAATATATAAATAATTTTAAGGAGTAACCACATAGTTTTGAAAATAAGTCTCATTAAGTTTAGTTTAAAAATAATTCAATCATTACCAGTAAAATAGGCAAAATGATTATCATCTTACAGGTATGCCTGTAAGATAGGTGATTTTATTGCCTATTTTACAGATAATGGAGTGAAATATTCAGATGGATACAAATAATTGCAAGCTTAAAAATTTACATTTAAATTTATTATATAAAGATACATTATATTTTAATGTTTAACCTACAATTTTACCAATATATATACTGTTTTAAAAAATTTTTGTGGCCTTTAAAATCTGATATTGTTATTATTATTTCATTTATCATTTTACTCTCCTTTCAATCGTATTTTACAAACAAGTCTATGATGCCAATGCTGTTTGAATATCACAAATGAATAATTTACCAATTTAATGTTTTTTTTTCGTTTCTTATGATAAACTTCAGATATTACATGCCTTTTTTTTTATCTCTTTTGCGGAAATTTTATTTAATATCTAGAGCCACGTATGATTTATTTGTCGGTTGAAATTTGAAAACAAATAAAAGAGTACATAAAATAAAAAGAAAAAATTAAAAAGAAAGATCATTATATTTTCACAAAAGAAGTCTTTGATGAAATAATGAAAGTATTTTTGGATGTTAAAGCATAGGACATAAAACCGATTTAAAATAGTTCTTTCGATCAAAGAATACGAAGTATGTTATGTAACATAAAACTGTTGGTAATGATAATTCGAGTTTTTTTCAGTTGCTCAGACATTTAATTTCAGACTTTCGAAAAATTGAAAATAGTATAAAAGTGTCAGACCTACTTTAGAATTCATAAACAGTTGAATTATAAAACGTATCTTTGAATAATTTCACTCATGGAATATCGTTTTACTTGGCAAAAGTGTCATTAAGTTGACTGCGTTGTATTAAAAGAAATCATATTATGCATTAGGTTAAAAAATGAATATTATGTATGCAAATCAGATCATAAAGTTTATTTTAAAAATATAATTCATAATTTATGCATAAGTTATTCATTCTTAATTAATATTGCATAAATAATATGGAATTAAAAATGAATATAAATTTTTAATTTAAAGTGCAAACTTAGAGTATAAAGTTTTAACTTTCTTTACGTTTAAAGCAAGCCAACCCTGCATAAATATTTAAATAATTATTAAGTATATGTATTTACTCAAATTTCATATGAAAATATAAATTTGAATGTTAAATAAATATATATGAATAATTATAAAAACTAATTAATTAAATAAGCTAATCTCATTTATTTATTTTCAAGTGTTGCCTACATTAACTTTTAACAAAATATATGATAATAAAATTCCTATATTGTTTGAAAAAGTTTTGAGTTTAATGAGTAAATCAACTCCGTTTTTATATTGCAAAAATTGCGCCTTTATGTTTGGCTCTCATAAACACATATATTTTAACTTTTAACAATGAGTTTTTTTAAAAATTAAGTTTATAATAAACTGTTAATATATTTGAAAGGAACAAAAATGGACAAGAAATATAAAATTTAAAAAAATTGTATCAAATATTTTAAAGTTTCATTTCAACTCGCGCTTTATCATTTGTTTATTCCGTTTAAAATTTGGTTAACAGTATCACTTATAACTCAATGCATTATTAATACATGACGTAAATAAGCGAAAATGCCATTTTCTTTCCAAATTAATTTAAACTTGTATTCATAATTAAAAATAAGAAATAATTTATAATTAAAAATCAGGAATACTACTACTACTAATAATAATAATGATGATTTCATATGCTTAAAGAGCATATGAAGCCATTTCATACAACATTAATTTTCTGTATAATTAAACTTTTAAATATCCTAAATACAGAAATTCAGTCTTCATTTATAATATAGATGATCGTATGTATTGACGCCTAAAGATATTTTGACCTGTTTGATACAGAGGCTCCTGACTTGCGATGTACATACCCATAGGAAGTTAGAAATTTGTGTCTGAAAGAAGTACCGTGATTTCTTTAAATTTGATATAATTCATAAAATTAAGCTAAAGGTTGTCAGTTTTCCATTTGATAGCGTTCGAAATTATCACTATTCAAAAATACTTTTTTCATCATCCGAAAATTCGAAAAGTTATCTTTATATCGATATTAATTAATTTGAGGAATAATTTCTTTAATTTTTAATTACTTACAAAAAATAATTTTCAAGGTTATTTTTATACTATATTTTATAAAGAAAAAAAAATAAAATTTAACTTGCACATTATAATATGGACGAAAAAAATAACTTTTTATCAATAATTGGCCATCATGCTAACAAAAGCTGAAATTAAAAGATTAATTTGTTGTTGTTTTCTTGTGGCACTTGTCATGGACAAGCTCTCTGATGTAGTCAGCGATTTAAGCCTAATGAGCGTCTTTTGTTGGTAGTAGCGCCAACTAGGGCCAGGAGTACGACTTTTACTACCACAGAACAGAGAGGAACAAACGTGCCCAAACCCGGGACACGAACCCGGGACGCCCAAATTACGGGGAAGACGAGCTACCCTATCCTGGAACGCCGGTAAAATATAAATTTAATTCTTTGTGACAGTTAAGTATAAAAATGTGTAATTTTCAGCTTGTGCCTGAACCAAAATAAATAATAAGAAACAGCTTATTTTCTAGAAATATTAATACAATTTTTTTTTCTTTAATATATATATTATTTATGTAGCAAATTTCTATTTTTTTAAGTCAAACATTTTTTTATATATACATGTTATTCAGTTTAACTCAGTGAAAAGGCTATTTTCTTAACCATTAATAAAATGCAAGTATAACTAGTAAGAAAATATTCTATATGAAATAAAGAATTATATTTTACATCGATAACTTATTCTGATTAATTACAAAACTTTAAATTCTTATAAAGATAGTATGCCCTAGAGACAGATTCAATAAATATTCTTTATACACTTCTGAAAAACACACTTGCGTACAAAAACTGCTTTCGGTTATTGAAATCAAAATTTTACTGTATGAACATAAAGGAACATAGACAAAGAAGTACACCATTTAGCGATTCTAGACTTTTCAAGATTTATTGGCTTCAAATAATAATATTCAAAGTGTCATAATTCAATCACATTTGGTAGCAGTAGGTTACTGTGGTTTTTGTTTTAAAAGTGGAGACTCAATAATAGTTCACTGAATTTCATTTTACAAGATCGTAAGAATGTAGAAAGTTCTGATAACATAATTTTATCGGATTGGTTCGCTTATATTAACGTCCTCTTTTAAAGAAATACTATAGCTATTTTGGGATGGACCTCTTCCTTTTGAGTCGTGGTCGGATGAAAAGGACGACACTTGAGCTGCAGCTTTCCCTTCTCTATGCTTCCACACCATACCAGTGAGAGGATGTTTAGTCCCGGCGGATTTAACGCGCACCAGACATGCTTACACGATGGTACTTAAATCTTGGAATTCAACTCCCTTCCCCCCGGTTCGAAGATAAGAAGATACCACTAGGTCAACCCCGTTCCAGACTCTTAACGGAACCACATTTATTTTTCAAACAAAAAAATTATTACTGGAGTCATTTATTTCTTTTGAAAGTGAAACTGAGCTTCATGTTGAATCATATTAATAGTTTAACATTCTATATTAACTATGAAAAAATATTCTAGTGCATATGAGGTTCAAATGCTGAATGATATTTTTTTTTTCTGCTTTCGTATAGTTAAAAAAACCAGGATTTTTTTTTTGCGTATTAAGAAATAGTAGAACAGAAAAAAAAGGCTTGTAAAATAACATGAGTTAAATGATTATCAATAGTTGAAGTCTAGTTTTTTTTCGGAATAGACCATGTTATATAAGATGATTAACTAAAAAATTCAACCACCATCAATAACGGTTAATTGACTGATCACCAAACGCCGCTGATAAATTTTTTAATTCCTAAATTTGAAGTGAATATCATTTTGTTACTAAAATAAATAACTAATAAACCTTTTTATGCTTTTAGAAATTTAGTCATTTTTTTTCCTTTGAAAGTGTAATGGTTATTATCCAGACAAAAAATATAAATTTTTGAAAATTTAATGAAAAGAATTGTGCTATAGTTTAAATAGTGCTTTGACTTAGTTTTATTTCCAGTGGCTCTAGCATGTCCATTCAAATTATTGAATTAAGAATTTTGATAAAAGAAATATGCAAGTTGATTTTAGCTAGACATGACATAATGGCCTATTTTCGGTGAATGAAAACCAGCAAATATGAGAATTACAAATCAACACTCTTTTTATTAAGAGATATATGTTATAAATATCTTGTTTTGATTTTTGAGTGACTTATAACTGAATGGATGTCTTGTAATTCGTTCCTTTAGAAGTAAGAGGGATTAAATATGTAATTACACATGTTACCATAACACCAAGAATGTTAACCCATAACACTAAGACAAAGAAAAATATAACTCATAACACTAAGAATGTTACACATAAGTAAAGAGTTTTAAGCAGCATTTTTGTTTTACATTCCATTCTCTTACAAATATTTATCGGCAGATACGTGGTTTATTTTACGTGATAGGAAGATACGTGAGCATTATGAAATTGATTTAAATTATAGTATTACAATATTAAGACATTGTCTACAGGCTTGAGTTTAATTAAATTGCATTATGCATTTAAGCATTATTTAATATTTTTATGAAGAACGGCACTGTCTTTTAAAACTCTTCGAATACCAATTCATCATCATATATTGTCGTAAAGTTGTTTTAATGCATTAATAGTTCTATTAGAATATATTATAACTTGAAGAAGTTTGATTTAGCCCGAAATTAAAGAATATTGTGCTGAATCTAATGGTCCTGTTCCTAAGCCTATTGCCATATCAAACCATTATTTATGAATAGTTCATATTTCTTTCCGAGGGAAGAGTTTTCATCTAAGAATATCTATAACATTAATAGACCTTATTGTTATTATAAGATGAAATGATTGATATGAATCACTGAAAGAAAGTGTAAAAATAGCATCACTGACGGCTCATGAATTCTGAACATTGAAAACAAATCACTGGTAGTTCCCAGATATTTACTGTCGCTATTTGCCATTGAGTTGGATATTTTTCGGACTCCCTGTTGTATCATAAATTATGTTTTCTATGTACTTTATTATCTAGGAATAGAAACATAGCAACTGCAGGCTTCTCTAAATCCAATTGTCTTATGTTGTTACTTATGGCACTTGCCTATGGACAAGCCCCCCGCTGATACAGCAGCAGATTTAAGCCGAAAGGAGCATCTCTTGTTTTTGAAGTAGCGTCAACTAGGACCAAGAGTACGACTTAGCAAAACATTTACCACATTTTCTTGCACAGCCCCTTTTTACACGGGAGCACATCCACACGCCTCACAGATAGAATACAGAAGAACAACCATGCCCAAACCGGGACACGAACCCGGGACTTCAGGAACACGATGAAGACGCGTTACCTCTAAGCCAGAAAGCCGGTAAATCCAATTTTTTTTTCATAAGCATCTCTCTTTCAGCACAAAATATTTTTCTATACAAAAATTTCCATTTGAAAAAAGGTGTTTTTTTTCTTTTTCTTCCTTTTTTTAAAAATTTACATACTACTGTGCAACATAATACATCTATCTTTTACCATACAGCTTCAATAAATGTGCTAAAAGACATTAGCAAAAATAATTTTATAATATTTTTAAATATTAATGAATTTGAAAATAGCAATTCATTAAATATATCTCTAAAAGTTAGCTCAAAAACAAAAAGGCATCGAAACTAACGAGTAAAAATATATTTTAACAAGGACTGTCTAGATCAAATGTAGTTAATTGAAAAAAGATGAATGAATGCATGCAATGTGAAAGTTAACTTTAAAACTAATTAAAATATATTATCTATTTTTTATTTGAAATGTAGTGGTAGCTCCGATGAATTCAGTTCGAAATTTTGTTACGTACAACGCAACATGATGAATCTATCTTTTACTATATGGCTTTAAAAAGAGTGCTGAAAGATATTTGTAAAGTAAATTTTATTCTATTTTTCGGTATTAATGAATTCTCAAATAAGAATTCATTAAATATAGATTTATATATCATTAGTTATAATGATAATTATTAACTTAATGATATATGGTTATATAACATTAATGATATATGATTATGAATCATTAATGTTATATGATTATATACCATTAATGATATGTATTCATATACATTAATTCGTTAAATAAATACTAATACATCATATTTTTAAGTTTGTGCAAAAACAAAATAGACATTGATGCTATATATATATATATATATATATATATATATATAAAGATAAAATTATAAAATTATTCATTTATTAAAAGATAAGATTAGGAAATTATTAATTTATTTAAAGATAAGATTATAAATTATCTTATGCATACTTATTTCTTGAAAAGGAATAAAGAATGCATTCAATATGAAAGTTAAATTTAAAACGCTAAAAAAGTCTTATCTATTTTTTTAAAAACGTGATAGTAGCATCACTAAATCAAACTGGACAATCTACAATCTACAAGCAATCTGCAATCGAAAAAAAATGTATCGAAAAAGGCTTGATTCATTTCTTTACTTTTTAAGATGTGTTTCATAAAATTCTTTATAGTTTCTTTTCGTTAATTTTAGAAGGAAACAGTATAATTTATAAGAGATGTAGCTGCATTTTCGTTTTAATGTTTGCATATGAATATTATTTAATCATTTTATCTCAAAAACAATTCAAGTCACTGTGGAGAAATTATTGATTACGATTATAAATTCACTAAAACAAACTCTTATTTCCAATTAACCAAAGCTTTAGAAACTCGGAAACATCCGAATAAAATTAATGCGTGTTTATTTTAGAGTTGTTCAAATAAAATCCCGAACACTTCCAACAATAAGCATCTGAACCTAAAACACAGTTTTAAAACACCACAATTTAATTCGAAACACATTACTGCGACCATCTGCTTCTTTTAAGATAAACCCAGAAACGAATTAAATCTTAATTAATGAGAAGTTCCAACTCCCTAAACAATAATCGTTGCAATATTTGAAAACTAAAATCCCATTCCCTCGTTTTGGAAGAGAATGCAGAATTAATTACATTTAATGATGCACGCAATTTTCTAAAATCCCAGGGAAAGATTTCCAGATATTATTATTTCGGTGGCAGCACAGCCAGCTTTTGTTGCAGATAACCTTTTACACCAATTCCTTTTACACAAGACGGTGGCCGGAAATTCCCCGTAGAACGGAAGCAGGGACAGAAAGAGAAGAGCATTAGAAAAGATAGGGGGGTGAGGACAACCTGAAGGAACATCCGCTTAGTTGTACTGTCTGCGAAGGATAACACAGAGGACTCCCTTCTCAGATGTCGCTTGCTCTTAATTCTTTTTGCTCGTTCTTTTGTTGCCAGTTTGCTATCGCACCTAACTACATAGGAATGTTGCAGTCCAGGGTGATTTTTCAGCTGCAGCGAAGTTTCCGGTCGGGGAGAAATAGAATCGAAAAGTCTGATGGAATTCTAGAAATTCTGTATTGGAATGAAAATAATGGGTTTCTGTTTCTATTTAGGAACGCATTTTGCTAGAATCATGTTGAATTATATGAATTTTGAAAATTCCGTTTATAATAACAAGAAAAATAAATTTTGGTTTGAAATAAAAAAAATGATATCCGACCGATAAGAAAAACGCACTTTTTGCTTGAATTATATGAATTTTAAAATGCATTTAAGTCAACAAAGAAAGCGATTTGTCTTGAAATTAAAAAAAAAAGCAACTTTATATATATGCAACTTTATATGACTGTTAATATCGTGTCGGTCCTCCTTTTGCCCGGCGAAGTGCAACAACTCGACGTGTCATGGAGTCCACAAGTCGTTGGAAGTCCTCTGCAGGAATATTAAGCCATGCTGTTTGTATAGACGTCCATAATTGTGAAAGTGTGGATGGTGCAGGAGTTTGGTCACAAACCGACCTTTCGATGATGTCCCATAAATGCTCGATAGAATTCATATCGGGCGATCTAGGTGATCAGATCATGGGTTGAAATTGTCCGAAATGTTCTTCAAACCAATCGCGAACAGTTCTGGTCCGGTGACATGGTGCATTGTCATCCATAAAAATTCTATTGTTATGTGGGTACGTGAAGTCCATGAATGGCTGCAAGTGATCTGCAAGCAGCTGAACATAACAATTCCCAGTCAAAGATCGGTTCAGTTGCACCAGGGGACCGAGTCCATGCCATGTAAAAACAGCCCACACCATTATGCAGCCACCACCAGCTTGAACAGTGCCTTGTTGACAATTTGGGTCTATGGCTTCGTGGGGTCTGCGCCACACTCGAATTCTACCATCAGCTCGTAACAACTGAAATCGTGACTCATCTAACCACGCCACGGTTTTCTGCTGGTCTAGGGACCAGTCGATGTGCTCACGAGCCCAGGAGAGTCTCCGCAGGTGATGTCGTGCTGTCAGTAAAGGCTCTCGAGTCGGTCTTCTGCTGTCACAGCCCAAGGAAGACAAATTTTGCCGCACAGTCCTATCGGACACATCATTCATACGTCCCATATTGATTCCTGCAGTTATTTGACGAAGTGTTGCGTGTCAATTAACATTGACATTCTACACAGACGTCGGCAGTCTCGGTCGTTAAGTGCAGGTGGTCGCCCACTGCGCTGTCCATGATGGGATGGGATGCCTGAAATTTCATACTCTCGGCACACTCTTGATACTGCGGATCTCGGAATGTTGAATTCACTAACGAATTTGCAGTAGAATGACCCATGCGTCTAGCTCCAACTAACATTCCACGTTCAAAGTCTGTTAATTCTCGTCGTGCCGCCATAAATCATGAAAAACCTCTTCACATGAATAACTTGAACACAAATGAAAGCTCTGGAAAACAAACTGCGCATTTATACCTTTTCGCTGCGATACTACTGCCATCTGTGTGTTCGCATATTGCTATCCCATGACTTTTATCACTTCAGTGTATACCTTAGAAATAAGTAGAGTTATTTAAGATTTTTCTACCTTAATTATTTACATATATTAAAAAGTATAAAACTCTAAATATGATTAGGAATCTTGATCATCGATTAGAATTTAAAAATCAACATATGCTTATCAACATAAATTTTCTCCGCGAAATTTATATTCAGAAATTTGAACTTTGATTTGCAATTTACAAATATTAACAAGAAAATAAATAAATGAAGTCGATATATTTTTTGGCACTGATAAATGTTTTTCACTAATAAATATAATAAAATTATATGTAATAATTAAGAAACAGGAGCTGAAAATTTAATATTGAAGTAATTCCATATATTTTTCTTGTAGTTAATTTGAAAATAACGAGTAGTTAGAATTTACTTACCATTAGTTTGGTTATTAAATACATGGTTATTAAATTACAATATTTGAAATTGTTTTTACCGATTGCAATAAATCTTTAAGATCTTCGACGTGATATTGAAGTTAGAAATTCACAATTTAGT
>JAOUZG010040071.1:1604239-1650369 GCA_026289955.1 Argiope argentata | reverse complement strand
TATATATATATATGCTTTTTGTGAGCTTTCAATATGTAAGAAAACCCATTCACTCTCTCTTTGAAACACTAATATTAATATCCGATAAGAAAGAATCACACAAGTTGTTAGAATTATATGAATTTTCAAATTTCATTTAAATCAACAAAAAAATGGACGTGTTTTACATTTAAAAAAACACAGAAAAGTGTTTTATTTATGTTCTGTAATCTTTCAATATGTGAAGAATTACATTCAATCCTTTTTTGATAAACCAATAATAGATATCCGTTAAGAAAAAAGCCTGCATGTTGCTAAAATTATGTATAAAAATTTCTTTAACAAAACAAATCAATAAAAAAAAAACTTGGTTTGAAATTTAAAAAAAAATGCAGCACAGTATATTATTTACTTTCGTTGAACTTTCAATATACAAGGAAGCATATTCAATTCTTTTAGGAAAAATAAACAACTTATATCCGATAAGAGAAAAAAAAAAACAGAATAAAGAAAACCTTATCCAATCGAGATAAAAAAAACCGTTTAAATGAATTAAAAAAAAAACTCAGATTACCACATCTGAGACAAAAGGTTTTTATACAATCCATTTTGCTTATTAGATGACAAGAAATGCAACAAAAATTTGAATATTATTATGAAAAATTATTTTTATCATTTTTATGAAAATCATTTTCTATAAACCGTTTACAGACATGTTAAGGCAATTACTTTAATGATTTATATGATATAAATATTTCCTAATAATTTTAGTGTTTCACCAATGTCATGAAAAATTACTTTGTGAGTCAAAACTATTAGTAGACATTAGAATCCTAAAACTACTTAATGAAATAAGTGTTTTTCCTTTTTTAAATGAGTTGTGTTGAACATTTCTTTGCTTCTAATACTCATAGCTACGTTTCTCATTACCATATTTTCAATTCTAAAGCTAAATCATTATTAATGACGCTTTGAAACAAAGACATTTCATTTAAACAATAAAAGTACACTCTAAATAAAAATAAATATTTAAACCATTCAAAACAAGTGCTTCAAAATCCACAAATGTTCTTTAAGAAATTTTCTGGGCATTATAAAACAAAAGGAAGTGTCAAATACTGATAACATTAATTTTCTTTCAAATTTGTAAAACTTTCTTTTCTTTCTGATTTTGAATTAAATTTATTTAGTGCTATATATATATATATTTTCACAATGAATTGGAAAAGGAATATTAAAAGCCATAAAGAACAAATTCTGTAAAGCGTTAAAAAAAGAATCAACTTAAAAGAAATCTATCTGCATTCTAAAAAAAGTTAACTATAATTTTTTTCTTTCGTTTCATTTATTCTAACATTAATAAAAGTATTTATTTCTTATTTGCAGTTCGTATGTTTTTTGTTAAGCGAACATTTATTTTGCTTCAGTTAGTGGCTCTTTCTTTTCAATGTACCAATGATTTATAAAATATTTTTTGTCGGATTTTTCTGATTTAATATTAAAAATTATTTTTTAAATGATAATTCTTTGAAAGAGAGTGTTTTTTAACAGTTCAGTGATTTTAAGAGATTCATATATTACATGAAATATTTGGTTAATAAACAAGAATTAATATTTTAATAGCAGTAATTTCATAAATAAGTATAACCTTTTTAGAATATCTATATATAATGCATAAAGAATTAATAAAAAAAGAATATTTCTTTCAAATATCAGAGGATAAATAAAAGTAACTGGGGATTTATTACCAAAGGTACTTTTTTTTGTAAACGTTAGTGACTATTTACAATCTGGAAATAATATTTTTAGCAATACAATAAATAAAGGTTACCATTATTTTAAACACATTTATTATTCTTTAAATTCAATTAATTTTGTTATTATTCGTTAGTATTTATCCATTATTTGTGCATTTAAAAACATTTTTAGTGGTATCTATTAAAATGTTTGGTGAAAGACGACTTTTCAAAACTATTAAGAAATTTAAATAAAATTATAAAACTATTCTATTATATACTTAACTATTTGTCTTTTCTTAAAAAATAATGTTTTATCTTACACCAACATGAATATTAATAACATTGATTGCCTGCCCGCTTGTTTCAATCTTATACAATTAACATATCTCTTAACATATTCGAATAAGGAACTTAAGAACAAAGTTTTGAACAATGGGAACCCGAAAGTTTAAACTACATAGTTTAATATTTATACACTCTTTTAAGGAGAATTAAATGGAATACAAATATTTTACTTTTTCTATCATCATCTATTATCAAAACAATTTAATTCTGGATCAAAATTCGTAATTCTCTAGTAATAGTTTTTTTTTTTCATAAAAAGTTTCGCTTGATTTAAACAGATTCCGAGAAAATTGAATTTTTTGACGAAATATTATGCTATTTTTTGATGAAATATATATTTTGTAATTTATATTTTACTTGGTTTGACAGTGTTAAAGATAAATCGATTTTTTAGACATTTTTATTTATTATTCTTTATAGTGAATAAAATTAAAAATTTTAATATATGCGAAAAAGTAACCATTATACACTGCTTTTTAAATTTGTTGCGCATCTAACAGATCTAGTTTTATTTCATAATTTTAAAATTTGATCCAAATAATGGTCAGATCCTTGCCTTTTTTATAAAAAACCCCCCTTTTAATACCTATTTTCTTAAATTGAGTTAATTTATCGCTAGATTAGTTTTTTTTTTCAAGGTATAATAACATATTTATCGCGCCAACTTCAAAATCATACATTTTAAAAATATAACAACATATAATAACTTTTAGCTTTAATTCCTTACTATTTTTACTATTCAACTTTTGATTTTTTAAAATTTTCTTAATACCTTCAGTTCAGTCGTTCATTTTCCTAATAACTACTGTACTACTACATCCTCTGGGATTCAAGTATCGGATTTTGAATGCTTTTAATTAATATAATATAGCGCTACATGGATAGAGTGAAATGGATATATATATATATAGAACTACATGAATTTAAAAACGGATCAAAACTCTACCAATTCAAATTAATTTCATAAAAATATAAGTATAGCTAACACTTAAAAAGTGATGCAGATCTATACGAATTAAGGCATTCCGGAAAGTACACATTGGAGCATGTTTTGTTTATAACTGATTTTAATTGAAATCAAATCGTGTATATCTTGTTAATACATTTTCTAAATAACTTATTACACAAATTTTTGAAGTTACTATTTTGGATGAGTGCGTGATTCCAAACAAAAAAGAGTTTGAATTTCTTGATCAAACTATGTGTGAAACTCAAAATAATGGACAGCTATATATGCATACTTGAAATATATGCATATTTGGATGCCTCAAAAATTGGCAATATCCAGAAAGAAGGCCTCACCTTCTAAAATGGGAATGATACGTACTTGTTGAGTTTTGAAATCTCCGAGAAATGAACATTTAGCTTTAATTATGGAATATTCCCATGAAAATTCTCGTTTCAAATTTAATTTCTCTGTAATTTCAATTTACATTAAATTACTCTTACTCTTTTTGAAATTTTTTTTTTAATTTTTTCCCCCAAAATTGGGAAAATGTTAAGCTGGCGTCAATGTCAAAAATATTGTTAATATGTTTCTCACAAATATCTTCCTTGTCTATTTGGAATCAGGATTGTTATTATTGTTATTATAAGTGGCACTTGCCATGGACAAACGTGCCTAATGAGCGTCTCTTATTTTTGAAGTAGCGCCAACTAGGGCCAAGAGTACGATCTTAGCTACACACTCATTACAGTCGCTTGCTTAACCCCTTTTTACGGGGGGGGGGCTGGCACATTCATACACCTTTCGGTTAGATCACAGTAGAAAGACCAAACAAGAACCAAGACTCGAGCCAGGAACGCCCAGCTGTCAGGGAAGATTTGCTTGTGTGGGTGGGTGCGTACGTGAGTGTTCCCAATGACGTTTGCATCAAACACGTACCGTTCCATTATATTAATTAACTCACAAGGTGTATAAGATTATTCGTACACAAATGAAATATTTCATGGTTATTTTTATAAATTTTAAATATTAATTATTCATCTGCTTTTAATTTCAATAAATAAAATATAAAAGAAATTAGAATTTCTTATCCAAATAATTAAAAATAGATAGACCATACGGTTATGAATTTCTCATTCCATTATTTGAATAAATTGATAGAGAATATAAATAGACAAAACAGTAGAGAATATAAATAAACAAAAAATGATTTATAATCATATTCAAATGTAGCATTATAGTATATTACATTTGAATGTAATATGTAATAATAATTTATGTTATTATTATTACATATTACATTTAAATGTAACATCAAAGATAATAATCATTCTACATTAATATAATGTTGTTTCAAGGTCAATAAATAAAATTTTCGGTTTTTGATAATCAGAAGAATATATTCCTAAGCATGTAATAAGTTACTAAATCAGGTAGCCAAATTATGTAGGTTACTGTAAGCCATAACATATGGGGGATGGCATCAAATTTTAGCAATAATTGAAAATCTAAAACAAATAAAGTTTTTACTTAAAAATAGACAGTTATTTCATATAAGTATTTATAAACATGTGGTCATCAAAAAGCAATATGAACAATTGAAAGAAAATCTATTATTAGAACGCATTAGCAAAAACCTGCAAGAACAAAAGGCTAATATCAGTTTCTTTACCATGTTTTGAAGTAAGTTCTACATTCCTACAATCACCATTTTCCTTTAATTATAGAATTCTAAGTTACTATTCTTCTTGGATTTTAAACATCTTATATTGTCCTTTTTTATTTCAATTTATCGTATTAATTAAAATAATCAAAAATCCAAATAATGGGTCTAATAATAAATAAATACAATTGAAACCTATTGGCAAATTGTTATTTTTGATTAATAATTATAATAATATATTATGGTTTAAATAATATTAATAAACTCAATAATTATAGTTAAAACTTTCTGCAAGTTCTTGCAAAATCAATATTTCTGTGAATAATTCTTTAAATGCAAACAAAAATGTAGCTGTAAGATTTAGTAATCCTTTCGTTGGAACCGATTCTAAATCTCTTTTGACAATAAATCGTTCTTTTCCAAACTCTAAACAAAAAAATAATCAATAGTTAGCATAGCTTATCCTGACCAAGTGACCTAAAATAGCAGCAAGCACATCCCTGATAAGAATGACACTAAATAAAAACTCTGCTTTCCACTTAAAATTAATGGCGCTTCTAAATTTGACTTTTTGATGCATCCACTGGGGAAATCAATAGAGGTATATTCGTGTTAACACGGCCCCATTAATTACTCCAAGCAAAGCGGGAACAAAATAAAATTGAAATGGACGACAAAGCCATGTCAAAACAACTAAAATAGGCAATAAATAAAAATTACAAGCTCTTCTGCAAAATAACACTCGTTTCCGGACTGTACCTCGTCAATCAATCTACTCCCTTCAAAGTGAGCTACAGTGGAATTCTAAGAGCGAAAAAAAAGGCTGGAATTCCACTATCCGTAATGTGAATCCAGGGGATTGAAGGGTCCCACGGAAGAGCTGGATAAGTAAATGGCTTTTCACTTTCGCCGAGACTGCAGGCGCATTTATCTTCGTAGGTTTTCACTTGCCCATTTTGGAAGCGCCTCTCCCATTTCTGTGTTTCGAGGGGAGGGGGGAATAGACTTTCTTCCACTGCTTTTCTCCCCTTGTTTGGTCTGTCCTACCATTTTGATTCATGCTACTGTACTCATTAAATTCTGAAGCTCATAAACCAACCGATTATTGTGTCTTCAGATATTGGTTAGAAACAAATTAGATGTAAATCATCAATGAGGGATGCAGCAGAATCGAACCCTTCTAAAAGAATTCTTTTTCCAGATTCTTCTTTGAGTTTTCCAGTCTTCTTTCAGTTACCTGTTCCCAGCTCATCCATTTTAAAATGTATAACCAAAATTAAGTTTTAAAGTTACTCAAAGGCAATTGATTATTATGTCCGCGGATATTATTCAAAAACAAATTAGATGGAAGTAATCAATGATGAATAGAGTAGAACTGAGTTCTCTAAAATATTATTCTTTTACAAGTTTCTCTCTTCTTCGATTTACCGGTTCCCTTCCAATCCATTTTAAGACTTAATAACATAAATAAACTTTAGAATTAACCGAAAACAATTGATTATTATGTCCTCGGATATTATTTAGAAACACATTAGATTGAAGGAATCAATAATGGATAGAGCATAATTGAACTATTCTAAAAGTATATTTCTTTTAATATTTTCTGTCATCTTCGAATTGCCTGTTCTAATCCATTCATTTAACCCTTAATAACCTAGAGTTTCAATTTTGATACCAATCTTTTAAACCGAATGTTCACATTACTATTAGTTTTTTTTATAGGTTGGCTGTACGTATTTTACTGTTGTATAATATTCTTTCCAACGAAATTTTTAAAAAATCAAATGTCATTATTGTTTTATTTTATCAAGCAAGCACAGTAATATTAAAAATATATCACTTTCGTAAATCAGGCTACTAAGGGTTAAAGAAGTAATAACAGAATTAAATTTAGAGTTACTCGAAGACAATTAATTATTATGTCCTCAAATATTATTTAGAAAAAAATTAAATGGTAAAAGTTAATGATGGGTGAAACAGAAATGAACCATTCTAAAAGGCTTCTTCTTTTTCCAGTGTATGTCTTCTTCGAGTTTTGTTACCGGTTCCCTGTCCATCCATTTTAAAATGTAATACCAAAATTAAATTTTAGATTTACTCAAACAACTGATTATTATGTCCTTAAATATTATTTAGAAACAAATATACGAGTAATCAATGATGAATAGAATATAATTGAACCATTCTAAAATACTTCTTTTTCCACTGTCTGTTTTCTTTGAGATTTGTTACCTGTTCCCTGTCCATCCTTTTTAAGATGTAATACCCGCATTAAATATTATAGTTACTCAAAGGCAACTGATTATTATGTCCTCGGATATTATTTAGAAACAAATTAGATTAAATTAACCAATTATGGATAGAGCAGAATTTAGCTATGAACCTAAAAGGATTTTTCTTTTTCTAATTTTTATCTTCTTCAAGTACTTTTTCCTGTCCATCCGTTTTTAAGATATAATATTAGAATTAGAGTTACTTGAAGAGAGTTACTACAATTGCTTATTGCGTTCAAGGATGCGATTTTGAGATAAATTGTTTTAAAATACTATTGGATGAATGTAATAGTAATATAACCTTCTAAATGTATCCGCTTTCCATTTTTTTTAATCTATTGTATCATCTGAATGCTGTCTAGACATTTTAGAAATCATTACTGAAATGGAATTCTGCTTGGAGATTCTGTTATCCTGTTGGTTTATAATTCTAAACTGATTAAATTCTGAAGGTTTTTTTAGACATCAGATTATTGTGTCCTCTGGTATGACGTAGAAATAGATCATATGGAAATAATCAATGATGGATGAAATAGAACTTCGTGATTCTAAAAGAATTCTTCTTTTTCCTATTGTTTTTGTCTTCCTCGAGTTACATGTTTCCTATCCATCCATTTTAGTATGCAGCAAAAAAGTTTGCCGTCTCATACACCCGTATCCGTAATTATTCTGGTCACTTGATGGTTTGATAGGCATGTAACCTTAATTTTATTTTAATGTCAAAATATGAGCATTAGATTAAAAAAAAATAATGTATACAGAATTTTAACTTCGAGAGATTATTTGGAATAATAATATGCAGCAAAATGAAACGATAAAAAAGGCATGAGGAATATGTCAATTTGTTATGATGACATAGCAAAAGCGGATGTACTTCCTAACTGTACTTCCTAACTCTTAACATCAAATGGCATACGCACAAAGACTAAGAGAAAAAGCGCTACAGTTCTTCTAAAACATTTACGTTCCTAAGTATAGCAAAAGCGGTTTGCAGAAGTTTACGTTCCTAAGACATAGCAAAAGCGGATGCAGCAGTAAAAATCAAATGGAAAATAATTTTGTGAGTAGGTGAAGTCGTTAATGGTGAGTAGCAAAGAGAAACTCTGATTGATACTTAGGAACGTAAATGTATTAGAAGAACTGTAGTGCCTTTTTCTCTTAGTCTTTGTGCGTATGCCATTTGATGTTAAGAGTTAGGAAGTACAGATTTCTATTTTTACTGATAATTTTAATTATATTATGGTTTTTTTGGTTGGGGCTAAAATTATAGTCTTACCTTAAGACAATTGATTATTGTGTTCATAGATATGATTTAGAAACAGATTTACAAATTAGATAGGAATGATAAATGATGGATGTAGCAAAACTTAACCATTCTAAAAGTATTCTTCTTTTCCCAGTTATCATCTACTAGTTACTTTTTTCCTGTCCATCCATTTTAGAATGTAATACCAAAATTACATTTTTGAGTTACTTGAAGACAATTTATTGTTACGCCCTCCAAAATGATTTAGAAGCAAATTGAAATAAAGTAATCAATAATGTATGGAGCAGAACATCATTGATTACTTCCATCATTGAATAGAAGTATCAATATAGAGCAGAGCTGAACAATTCTAAAAGTATGCTTCTTTTTCTAGTTTTGTCCTCTTCTTGTTACCTCTTTCCTGTCCATTCATTTTAGGATGCAATACCGAAATTAAATCTTAGAGTTATTGGAAGACAATAGATTATTTTATTCTTGGATGTGATTTTTAGATAAATTGTTGAAGAAAAGTCTGTGATGGATGGAGTAGTAATAAACCTTTATAAAAGTATCCTTTTTTCATCGCTTTTTAAGTCTATTGTTTTTATCCGAATGCTGTCTGAACACTTTAGACATAAAGAAAGACAGTGGTACTAAATTGATCTAAATTGATTTTTATGGAAAATGTAGTATACACTATGCAAAATAGTAAGACAGATTTTTTTTTAAATATAAGGATTAATTATTTTTATTTTTCATTGACTTATTTTTATAAGAATTATTTTTTAAATCATTCACCGAGAAAATATCAGTTTGATTACCGTGATTTTCAAAAATAAAGTATAAATTATAATAAAATTGTTTTCTTTTTTTGAAACCGTGTAAAAAAATACAAAGACAGTTATAAAAAAAGCAAATATTATTAGTTTTTGTAAAAAATACCTACTTTTTACATTAGCTTTCATGACTTCAAATATTATGCTTAGAAGTGAATCATACAAGAAATAAATTTCTGTTTTACAAAAATTAAAACTATCGTATGAGGTATTTAATGCCATTCGAAGCTCAGACAGCTATGCAAACTGATTCCTACCCGCGTATATTCGACAGAAAAGCATTGTCAAGATATTTTATACTAAATTCAGATCTGGGCTTTTAGCTGGACATAGTAACATAGTAAAGGACATGTTAGACCTGCACATTATTTGCATCGAACCAATTTTTAACTCCATTGATGGGGGCTCCATCTTGTTGAAATACCCACTATTCTCCTAATAATTCAGATTCTTAAGGAACAATCTCAGAATTTAGAACATTAATGTAGTCTGCATGTGTCTTCTCATTTTTGGGAAAGACTAAACTTGTTCTTCGTCCATAATAAACTTCTAACCTGACCATCAAAATTTTTTATTCCCTTTGTATAGTTGAATAATAGTGTCTTGAATTCTTCAGACCATGTTATTAGTACTGATAACAGACTGGATAATCTAGTTTAAAAAATTCATTTGAAAATATCTTAGAAGTCCATTATTTGGTTCATGATATATGTTCTTTAAAACAAAACAAACGATTATTAACGTGTGTTTGTTTCCACTTTGGTTGATGCCTCCGTTTTTTGAAAACGAATCTTTTGAACCTTTAGATGTAAGATGTACTGATAGCTTGTACATATGAATAATCCCTGCTTGATTTTGAATCTCTACAACACTTCTCTTACTCTTTTTACGCTCATGAGCAAGTTTTCTGTAATCACAAGGTGTTCACTTTTTAGGCCTACCAGTATTTTTTTTTCAAGTTCATCCATCTTTTTGGATTTTTAATTAAAATAGAAACAGTATTGGAGATGAAGTGCAGTATACGAGCGATCTCTCTTATAAATCTATCTTTTTTGTATGCAGAAATTGTCACTCTTTTCAAAGTAATTTAATGGTATAACTCTGGGATTTCTGAAATTGAAGATCCAGTGAAATTTGTAACAAGATACGTTTTTCCGGGGTGAAAAATTAAAAAAGTACATACTTACTCTTCTACTCGTTCACATTTCACCAAATAAAATAATTGTAGTGGATGTCGTCCTACTTTTTTCAAACTGCGAATCATAAGTCATCATTTCTCTAATTATAAATGGTGTTAGCTATCTCGCTAATTTCATGAAAATAAAGAAAGCATTATTAAATAAAACGTGTATCAGAATATATTAGCCAGGATGAGAATATATATTAAAAAAATCTGCTGTGTCAAATTTTAAGTCATTATGGGAGATCATTAATATATTTTAAGTCATTGTTTATCTGAATTAATTTAAACCACTAAGCATTTTTAACCGTTTGAAACAATCACGTGACAATCAGTTTTCGCGGGAGTCGATATTTAAAAAACAAGCCCCCTTAAATCTCTAAATCGGTGGAACACCAATACTTTTGCCTTAAAGCATTTTTTTTTCTGAAATACTTTTTAAATTAATTTGAGCTGGTCACGTGACCATATAATTTTACAACTTGCAATTTTTTTGAAAAACAGTGCTTTCCCACTCCTTCGCAAAATATTCTGAGCATCAAAACTTTGTTTTTCTAGCTTGAAAATCAAAAATGAATGTTTTAATAAAATTTAATAAAATATGTTTATTAAAGAAAAAAATCGGTTGCTTTACACATTTATTATTATTTTAATTAAAATAAAAATATGAGCAGTTATAAAATGTCAGAAAAGGAATCGTCCGCTAAATGTCTGTTAACAGATTTAGATTATGATATTTACCGAACAATTCATTACCTACGTTTTTTCGGAGACACCACTAAACCTCATAACCAAATCGTCATGTTCTTAATGATAAAAAGAAGTTTAATAAAACTGCTAATCTACTTTTTTTACACAGTGTATAATGTTATATACTACACTTTCCACTACGTTAATGTTTTATTTCGCCGTTTTAACAATTTACTAACTGTAAAACACTTTGTTTAAATCAATTTTATACATAATTCAATCTCTATTTTCACAAAGATTAGAAAGTTTGAGGGAAAAGCATATTTAATCAAGAACTAGATTGCAAGAGAGGTGCGATTCAAGATAATCAACTATTTTCAGTTATATTCATCCCTCTGTTTACCGATACAAGCTAACATTTTATGACTCGCAAATTAATTTTAGAACTATTTATGATACTCCTTCATGCATAGGAAAGTAGATTCATGGCATTCTGTCGAAACGAAAGATTGAACTCAAAAAGTTCTTCTCGCAGAATGGACAGTATAATACCACGGAATTCATTTTACGAGGCCCGATTTCTCGTCCTATTACGGCTGGAACTGCCAGAATGCATTTGCTCAACACATACGATGAAGACATGTTATAGATATCGTAAAAATATGCACTTTTTATATTTTGCTACAGACTTGTGTTCATAAAATTTTTGCTTACCATGAAGAGGCTTTATTCTTCTCCTCAGTAAGAAACTTCGCAGTCGTAAAAGCGTGCTAATAAAATATTAATGCATCAATAAACGTATATTTTTGAGCTGTTGGACAGTTTATGATTTTTATATAAGGTTACAGCTGCAATATTTTATTTATTTATATATTTTTGCTTAGTACAAATTATACGAAAGATTAATTATGTGGACAACTGGGTCAATATAGAAATTCTTTAATCTCCTACTTCTATACGATAAGGATAATTGCGATTGATTTTGGGTGTATTTTTTGATGTAAATGCACAATTATTACTCCATGATAAACTTATCAAATAAAATGAAAAGAATTGTGGTTGCATCTATGCTGTTAGAATTGAGCTAACCTGGACGGAGAAGAGATCTATCCTCCTGATGTTCCCTTTAGCGATTTCATTTTGGAATGCTTCAATCATAACAAGATTCATGAAAAAAAAAGAAACACAGAAATAAATCTTTATGAGTATGAGATCATCGATGTTAACATTGGAAACATGCTTCTCTCATTCCTTTTGAAAGAAAGATTATATTATATTATATATATATATATAACACTGTTTTACATAATTTAATTTTAGGAATATTTAATTTAATACTTAGAATTCGTAAATTAATATACGGGGTGCTGTCGGGGTTTCCGCACCTCATAACGTTTGAATAAAAAATATTTCGCAAAAACCGATTACGTATTAATTAATTACAACTCAAAGAATTTTACGTGACAACAATGCAATCTTAGCGTATTTGCAGTCTGGGTATATATGACTTCATAAATAAAAATGGCAACCGTGCAAGAAAAAGCAATTCATTCATTGCGGTTTTCTGAAACTAAATCAGTCATAACAACTCAACGTCACTTCAGGACCACGTACAAGAAAGATCCTTCTTCGGATAATTCTATCAGACGCTGGTTAACACAATTTCAGGAAACTGGTAGCATTGTACACCGACAGGAAGCGGGAAGACCGAGTACTTCGCAGAAAAATGCTGATCTCATCCAAGAAACGTTTACTCGTAGTCCACGAAAATCAACGAGACAATCAGCTGTGCAGTTACATATGCCGCATACGACAATATGGAACTTTCTCCATAACCGCCTTCAGCTGAAGCCTACAAAGTTCAAATTGTGCAAGCTTTAATAACTTTTAATAAACTTTTTGTGCACATTAATATCGTTAACAAAATTCTTTGAGTTGTAATTTCCGAATGCGTAGTCGGTGTGATTAGACTTCAATTCGTATTTGTCATTTCATTCAATCAGAAAAATGGATAATCAAAGCTCTTACCTGTCAGAAAGGATCAGGACGCAACTAGTGGATTTTCGCATTTTATTTTAACACAGCAAACATTTAACAGGAGGGACGAACACACACAACAGACATCACCACGTAAAGAAAACAGACTAACAAAAACAACCAAAACCCAGAGGGGGATACAGCGCCCTCGGGCGGAAAACCTTGAACCTCGAGGGGTGGAAATAAAGTTTCAACACACTCCCCCCCGAATGACCAAGGGGTTCATTCAAATTAAACATTCAAAAATCTTCCACATTGCAACATTTCTTATGACCTTACATATCTAATTTTAACACAAAGTCCAATTTCTATAAATTCACATCATTAGTCAATATTTCTGTTGCAATGTTATGGAAATTTCACTTTAAATAATATTTAAATATTTTTAACATTTTACATTTAACACATCAGGCATGAATTCAACTTTTACATAATATCAATGGCACAAATTCAATATTTCACAACAATAGTTTACATACTCACCAACTCATTATAATACAGTTAAATACAAGCTTAGGATAATGTCTTCACATTGCATTTAAATTCCAAATCTCAATAAAGGTTCCTAAAAAACATAATGACATTAATGATACTACTCAAACTATTCGTTCATCAATTTCAAGGTTGTATAACAATTGAACAGGCCTTTTAATAACCGATGTATTCGTTTTAATTTGACAAGATCTAATTTTACCATCTCTGCCAGGAAATACAGCTACTACTTTTCCTAATTTCCAAAAATGCCTGGGAAGTTTATCATCATTAATTAGTACAATATCATCAACTTTAAATTCTGTAATTTTGCCTGTTGGCTTCACATATTGAGTAGATCTTAACATTAAAAGATATTCTTTAAGCCTTTTTTTCCAAAAGTGATTAATTAACCTTTCACGATAATTAAACCTTTTAATTAAAATTTTTCTATTACTTAAATTAGTATCAATAGTAAGTCTGGCAGGAGGTAAACTATTGACTCTTCTTCCTAACAGCAAATGAGCTGGAGTAAGAGGCGCAGGTTCTTGAAAATCTGAAAACACATAAGTTAAAGGACGAGAATTAAGAACACCTTCAATTTCAATAATTATAGTCTCTAATTCTTCTCGAGACAAAGTGGTTCGACCTAAAGTTTTTCGAAGAGCCAGTTTCACCGATCTAACGAGTCTTTCGTAGAAGCCACCCCACCATGCAGCTTTCTGAACGATAAAGCGCCACTGGATTTTGTGGGAGACATAAAAGTCTTTCACCTCTGGATGACTGATAACGCTCCACAAATGTTTTAGCTCAAGTTCAGTTCTTTTGAAAGTTTGAGCATTATCCGACCAAATCTCAGAACACAGTCCACGACGAGCGATAAACCGTCTAAGTGCTAAGAGAAAAGTTTCAGTTGTCAGATTGTCAACAAGTTCTAAGTGGACAGATCGGGTTACACCGCACGTAAACAAAACGATGTAGAGTTTGTTGTCACAGTTCTTGGCGTAGAGGGGTCCACCAAAATCAACTCCCACTATAGAAAAGGGAGGTGACTGTTCCATTCGCGCAGCTGGCAAAGGTGCAGTAACTTGGAGACCAGGAGAAGAGTTGAATCTTTTACACAACACACATCTTTTTAAAAGATTCTTTGTCGTTTGTCTTCCTCTAACTACCCAGTATTTATCGCGGATTTCAGTCAGAGTTTCAGAAATCCCTCCGTGGAACACCTTTTTATGCGAGTTTAAAACTAACAAACTCACGAAACGATGCTTTGCAGGCATAACAATGGGATGTTTTTGTAGGTAAGTAAGTTTCGATTTCTGGAGTCTCCCACCAGCGTGAATTATACCATCAGAATCAAGAAAAGGATTCAATTCCAAAATCTTGGAATTTTTCATCACTGATTTTCCTTGCTTTAAATAAGCTATTTCTTCGACAAAAACTTCTTCTTGTACTGATTTTATCCAGTATTTTTCGGCACCATCAAGTTCTTCTGCACTTATTTCGTCATATCTTCTAATATTATTTCTAACATTGTGTATGAAGCGAAGTATCCAACTTGTAACTCTAAGTAACCTATTCAAACAGCTATATTTGTTGATATCAAGTAAAGGCACAGTTTTCGTATGAGCTTCACACACAAATGTCAATATTTCGTTTTGGTTCATTTTTTTCTCGCATGATTCAATAGAGAAATTGTTGAAATCAGAACCTCTCGGCCAATTTTCTTTTCCCTGACGAAGCCACTTTGGACCGTGAGTCCAAATCTCACTTTTCATAAACTTCTCTGCACTCGCTCCTCGAGAGATGAAATCGGCAGGATTTTCTTTCCCACTGCAGTGATGCCAATCCGCAGGATCAGTGTTGGACTGGATTTCTATCACACGGTTGGAAACAAAGGGTTTCCATTTAGAAGCTGCTCCTTTGATCCAATGGAGAGAAATTAATGAATCACTCCACAAAAATACCCTAGATATGGGAAATTTAAAATTTTCTTTTAAATATCTCAGGATTCTAGCAGAAATCACAGCTCCCATTAATTCCAATCTAGGGAGGGTTAATTTTTTAAGTGGTGCTACGCGCGATTTGGCTGTAATAAAACTTGTAGATACACATCCATCGGTTGTTTCAAGGCGAAAATAGCTCACTGCTCCAAATGCTCTAGGGCTAGCATCTGAAAAAATGTGTAGTTCTAATTCCTTTGCTTGACTCAAAGGAGAGGAGAAATATTTCCTTTCGAATGTCAAATCCTTCAAAGAATAAATTTGCGAGCACCAGTTTTCCCATTTTTTCTTTAATTCAGTTGGCAGTTCATCATCCCATCTTAAACCACATTCCCATATTTCTTGCAATAGGCACTTAATGATTACAATAAATGGAGAAACAAATCCAACTGGGTCATAGATCTTTGCAGCCGTCTGAAGAACGCTGCGCTTAGTGCTCCTCAAATTGTCGATGATCTTGAGAATAGGTTGCACGTCTAATTCAAACGTGTCGTCGTTAATGTTCCATATGATTCCTAAAACCTTTAAAGGACGCATGCTGGACTCTTCAATATCCTCCATACCTCTTTCGCACCACAATTTTCTCAATTCTTCGGAATTAGTTTTAAATTTTCTTAAATTCATGTTCGCGTCTTTAAGAATTTCTATGGCAGTAATGGAGAGATCTAAAGCTTCATTTATTGTATTAGCTCCGTAAAACAAATCATCTACGTAAAGTGATGAATTAAGCATTTCATAAGCTTTGCATTGTTCTTGTTCATATTTTCGAATATGATATTTAATGGTTGCAGCAAGCACAAATGGACTAGATGTTACACCGAATGGTACTCGTGTCATTCTGAGAGTTTTATGAGACTTCGAATCCTGGTCATCTGGAAACCAGAAAAATCTCAAATAATCTCTATCCTCCTTAGCTATTCCAATTGTTAAAAATGCTCCTTGTATATCACTACAAAATGCATGCTTGAATTCGTGAAATCTCAATAACACATCAAGGATTCTAGGATTCAATGACGGACCAGGAGTGAGACAGTCATTCAAAGATTTACAACCTTTATCTTTCGAAGAAGCGTCAAAAACCATTCTAACTTTCGTCGGTTCCTTGTCGATCCTTACAACTGCAGAATGCGGCATATAATATGTGTTATTTTGAATTTTCGAACAGCATTCCTCAACAATATTCAGATTTAATTGATCTGCAATAATATTCTTATATTCATTCAAAAGCCAGTTATTTCCCTTCATTCTCACACATAAATTTTCAAATCTGCGTTTAGCTATCTTCAAGTTATTAGGTAATTTGTCTGGACTTTTATCCCAAAAGAGCTTAGTTTCATATCTCCCATTTTTGAATTTTAAGTTGTTTTCAAAGCATGTAATTAAATCCTTATCGCAATCGGAGATATTTTCCCTGTCCATTATTCCCACCGAATCTAATTCCCAAAATAATTTTAAATTCTCATTTAACGCTGAGCAACATTCTGTTTTTAAAACAGAAACGTTCTTGTCACAGTTTAAATCTACTGGTGAGATTCGACCTTGGACAACTTTACCAAAAATTGTATCAATTACAAATAAAGTTTTAGTTAAATTTTCCCTTTTGCCTGAATGTATTTCCCAAAAATATTGCGCTCCAATTAAAAGAGAAAATTCATTTCCGAAAGACTCGCAAGCATTTGAAAGCTTTATATTTTTCTTACTAAGCATCTTTTCTAGTTTATTCGACGATACTTTAAAAGGAGAACTAGAAATGACATCGCAAAGCAATGCTTCAATTTCAATTCTTTTTTCAGGGTCACGAGAATTGCAAAGTGTAAACTTCACTACTTCGTACGTTTTTTCTATCGGGTCTCTCGAACCAAATGTATAAACTAACAGTTTTTCTCTTCTCATTATGGGTAATTTCATCGCGTCAGCTATTTCCTTTTTCAAAAAGCATCGCTGAGAAGCGTTATCTAACAGAATATTTACCATTTTTCTTCTTTCTCCCCACTTAATTAAGGCCGAACAGGTTTCTAAAAGTATTTCACCCTCACTGATATTTATGTTCGAACAAGTGACTATTTCGTCCCTCTCTACATCCGGTCTTTCACCCCTCTCGGGCTCAGGGGGTGTTGTCGCGTCGCAAATAAGCTCAGAATGTCTACGTTGACATTTACCACATGTCCGTTTCGAAGGGCAGTTTCTATAAATATGTCCTGCTTTTGTGAGGCACAGGAAACATAACCCGTTTCTTCATAAATGAGCCTTTCTTTCCACAACTGGCAAAGGGCAAGATGAAGAATCATGATCGGGTTTAGGATTTTTACAAAATAAACATTTTTTCACGTCGATTACAAAGGCGGATGCATGCGGAGTATTCTCGCTTCTTTGGTTTTTTCGGTTACATGACTCAAATTTATTCTTATTGAATTTTCCATATTTATGGTTAGGCCTTTCATAAGTGCTAACTCTAGATTCTGTGCGTGCATCGGTGTCAAATTCTTTGATTAAATGTTCGTTTCGTTCTCGACATTGAATTTCGATTTTTAAGAATTCTAATAAATCCGAAATAGTACTTTCTCTTTTAGAATACATTTTACGGGAAAATTCTAAGGATAATTCTCTAGGGATAGATTTTAACAATATGGGATGTAGTAAAGAACTATAACTGTTTGGATCAACACCATTGTTTTCTAACCCACGCATGTGCGTTTCGCATACAGAATATAATTTGCGTAGCGACTTAACATCATTTGCTTTACGTACCGGATTTAAATTTAAAAGTTGTGACATATGCGCATCAATAATCATTTCAGTTCTACCGAATCTCTCCTTTAGAATATTTATGGCGACATAATAATTTTCTGCTTTTAAAGCCAAGCCCCGCACAGCAATTTCAGCATCGTTGATTAAATACGATTTTAAATAGTTAAATTTTTCAACATCGCTAAGACTTAAATTTTTATGTATGGCAGTTTCGAATTGAGAATAAAAGTCATTAAATTTTAGCATATCTCCATCAAATTGAGGTATTTGTAATCTCGGAAGTTTGATTGAACATTGTTGAGAATTGCTGTTAATAATTTTATCATTAGCAATTTCGCTTTCATTTTTTCGTAAAATTTTTTCAGCTCGCATTTTCCACGTTATCATTTGATCTCTGTATTCTTGCTGACGTTCCACTTCGTTAGTCAGATCATGCGATTTACACAAATTCAATATATCTGAGTCAAGTTTCTTTAGCTGATCATCTTTATCTAATAGTTTCGCTAAAAGTTCTTCAATCACGTCTAAAGATTTTTCATCCGCTTTATAAATTTCCTGCTCTAGCTGTTTAAAATATTCTGTTGCCGCCTTTCTGACAGGGGTTCTAACTTTTTTCAAAGATTCCAGATCCATTTTAGCTAATTCGCAAATGATTTCAATTTCGCATCTAAAGGTACCTCTGGCCGAATTGGGCGTTTCCCGGGTTTCGGCACCAAAAATGATTAGACTTCAATTCGTATTTGTCATTTCATTCAATCAGAAAAATGGATAATCAAAGCTCTTACCTGTCAGAAAGGATCAGGACGCAACTAGTGGATTTTCGCATTTTATTTTAACACAGCAAACATTTAACAGGAGGGACGAACACACACAACAGACATCACCACGTAAAGAAAACAGACTAACAAAAACAACCAAAACCCAGAGGGGGATACAGCGCCCTCGGGCGGAAAACCTTGAACCTCGAGGGGTGGAAATAAAGTTTCAACACGGTGTTTGCGAAATATTTTTTATTTGAAAGTTAGGAGAAACGGAAATCCCGGCAATAATTGATGAACACCCTATATAATAGTTGACAAATTATAAGTATTGAATTAAATATTCATAAAATTAAATGCATGTAAAACTGAGCGAAATAAGATTCAGTAGATGCTAATTTTGAACCATAAATCAATTTGCATACCCTAAATCCTCTTTTATAGAGTCAAAAGCTATTTTTCTAGTTTGGATGAATAGAAAAAAAGAAAAAAAGTATTACCGAAATACATGAAACAACACACTAATACAAAACACATATAAACAAATAAAGGACACAAAAAACAAGTTAGAAAAAATATATATAATGAAACCAAAAATTAAAATAATTAGTGCATTCACCCAAAGAGTTACACAATCAATATATAACCTTATTATAAGAATATGCCACTGTGTCAAGGCTTATTTTTATTATATTAATATCTAACAAACATTTTGAAAATGAGCCCAAGTTCCTAATCCAATCCTGCAGGTTCAGGAGGTTTTGAAAATTTATGATGGATATCATCCATAGCTTGAAGACAAAATAAAATTTTAACTTTATATATCCACTATAAGATTTATTTTCATGACTAGGCGGATTTATTTTACCCATTGCTTGGATAGTAAAAAAGAGGGATATTTTAACTATTTGCCTACTTTCCAAAAACTAAATTATCTGGGTACATATATCTATGATTCTCTTATATTTAAAACCTCATGTCTTTCAAATAATTTAAAATGTATTTTTCGGATAGGTTTAAGTATATTTTATCTTTCTAAGTTAATAATTTATTGAGATATTCCATGCTTTGGTTGTTTCAACTCTTATTTCGAAATGGCGTAGTTTCTAGATCACCATCCGGAATTTGATATTATACGTGTATTCATTTATTTATTTAGTTTTTAATAAAAAGCTAAAAAATCAAAGATCAAAATATCTAATTACTTAGTTTTTCATTATGATTTTATCAAAAATGTACTAAATTGTAATTATAGAATTGGAATAAATAAAAGCGAATGGATTTCTTTGAAAAAAATTTATCCAAAGAAATATCTTTTTGTCTCATAATGATATTTAACTTCTGCCTATTTCAGAGAATATCCTTCACTGATATTCTTGGAAATAAACTATAATGACTAATAAATAATAAAAAAAATAATTAATACCTCTAATAGGAGTAAAAGCAGATCTATTTGAAGGTAGAGATTCATTATATTTGTTAATGATATTAAGACGGAAATTACTGTTGATAATTCCCGTTAAAAATGTATATCTTAGGAAAAATATAGACTTTTTTAGCTTTTACATTTGAAATCAAGAATTTATAATGGAAAAAATTCGCGAATACAATGTTTTATAACTATTATTGAGTAACAATCCAACTATTATTGAATAATATAATCATAATTATATTATTTACTTTTTAAATTTAACATTTGATATAATGTATTAGATTTATCTTATATTTATGAAATTGAATTTGTTATTTGGATAATCAGTTATTGTTTTTTAACATGAATGTTTACAACGATATAAAAGTGTTTTATAATATTATTTACTTTAAATGAAACATTATGTAAGGTTTATATTAAAGACATTAACAATAATACAGAATATAAGTTAACAATTAATTAATAATAAATACAGAATATAAAGATTCATCTAGGGTTAAAGAGTTAATTGAGAATTTTTCATATTTGAGTTTTAAGACCCATCTTTTGAGTTAGATCACTGAAACTGAACTCAATAAATATCTTAAATTTGAAATATCTTATTATATTAGAATTTGAAATATCTTATCGATATTGTTTTGAAAATCGGAACCATGAGCTGTTCTGGCTAGAGGTATATAAATATTTTTCCAGAAAGGACATATTCTTTAAAAATCGAGGCACTTTATTGTAAGTAGCTGAAATGTTAAACACATAATAGCATGTTGTAAAAGATTGAAGTTTTTGAACAAAGTGAATTAATTTTGTATGATTAGTTTAGAGATATTCTCTTTGGTAAAAATTTAAATCCCCTGTTGTTTTGATTTACTTTAATGTAAAGAGAATTTAATGCTTTTATTGAAACTAAGATTAGTGCAAAATTATCAATAAATTGTTCCACTACTTAAGCAGATTTATGTCCATTTTATTTAATTTGTCGATCAATTAGAATAATTTATCTTTTACAACCTAATTCATTCGATCAAAAAATTTGAACATTGATTTTTAATAGTTTATTCCCGCCTAAAATTCATTGATACTTTGTTAAAATAGAACAATTTTATTTTCTTTAATATCTTAGAATAGTTTATTTTGAAGAGCGTTTCAATAAATATTAGGGAAAATATATAAAAGAATATCAGAATTCTTTAAAATTGATTGTACTAATAGATGACAGAAAATATTAATTCCCTCTTGGCATTTCTGAAAACTTGCTGTGTACATAGTTATATTTTGTGCATAGTTATTATATATTATTAAGTGATATTTTATATTTGGAAACGGGAAATAAAATGCAATGAAATACATAAAATCTTGCCTCAATATTATATTATATATATATATATATATATATATATATATATATATATATAATTCCCTCTTAAAAAATCTTGTAATTCAAAACCAAACTTACTCAAAATACGGGTGAAAATTTTCGCTCCATTTGATACAAAACCATTTCGAATATTTAGATTTTAAGATCAAAGTAATAAAAAGTCGACAAAAATATTATTAAAAAAACTTAAAAATAATTGAAATTTTAAATCAATTTTAAAATATATCATTAAAGACTAATTACATGGGGTACGAAATTTCAAATAAATAGACCGACAATGAACATATATTAAGAGAATATGTTCTTATTTTAAATTGTGTAAAAAAATTTCGGGTTACAGTTTTCAAAAAATTATTGATTTGTAAATCCAAAATCTAGGCTTATTTCAGTTAATTTGAAATAAAACAAAATGTGAAAGAAATTTTGTTCAAGTACTAAATTTTTAATTTTAAAATACGTTTGAGACGTTACGTTAGGTCAGGATGTAACAATTACTTTACACCTTAGAATACAGGAGGCTCTTAATACAAAAATGTCATTTTAATCCCTTATTATATATATATAAACAATTTGAATACTACGTTTTGTGATTGGTAGATAGCGACCATTTTTTATAGTAAATACAGCAACTGTTCGATCATAAAATCTTTTTTTCTGTTAATTAACATAATTGCTTAGTTTTTGAAAGACAAATGGAAAATGTAGGTTGTAACAATTACCCTACACCTTGGAACACAGGACCTAAACAGGAATGCATTTGGACGGGAATGCAGGCTGTATCTGATTTCCAGTTCATCTCACATTAGCCACGCGGCAGATTGGACATTATTGACCGATAGTTTCCCGTTCGTTAAATCATTGTTAATTAAGTGAGGATTTCATCTTGAAACTATTAGGCTGAAGACGCGTCTCCGGTATCCTAATTATTCCGTTCAGGTTTAACCTATCACGTTCCTGGAGGTTAAATACATTGTCTTGCGCTATAAACTAATGGAAATGATGTAACTCTGCAGCAAATGGACATTACAACAACACCAGAAAGGGCAAACTCAGCGAAATGGTCAAAGACTGAGGTCTTGGACCACTCTTGCTTTTCTTTTAAGTTGTAATCTGCTGTTATCAAAGAATAGGAAAAGATATCAAACCAAAACTTCATTTAAGCAAAAAAAAAAAAAAACTTGGTATCAAGTTGTATTTCTCATAAATAATTTGCAGAAAAAAAGGGGGAGGGATTCTTAACTTTAAAAATTACTAAGATTAAAAAAAAATTCTTATCTAATTAAGAGTTCTCATTTGTTCTGATTATTTGTGCTACAGTATCTGGATATTTAATGTTATTTTATACGTTTTAGTTATGAATATCTTAAATAGAATGATTAGAGTTCAGCTTCTTTAAAGCTATTTTGGATGCAATGTTTGTGTTATTAGATATTATATCTATAATATCATATTAATATTAAATTAGCCAAATATATTCGTTTCTTTTATAATGATATTACATTAGTTTTATAATGTTATGATAATAAAAGTGGAATTAAAAGACCGCCAATATCATGAACGAGATATAACTTCAAACTCAACAGACATTTCGTTTATTTAAAACTGTAGAAAATTTCCTCGCGCAAGTCGATTTGGGTATGTATCATCATTTCTTGTTATTATAGCAACCCCTTTTTGCATCTTTTTGAAAATAAATGTTTCATCGTTAAATACTCATTTCAACAAGGCATACTTGCAAAATAATTTATTAGTCCAAACATCACATATGCACATCAATGGTATAAAAAATGCAATTTATTTTAAAATTAAACTACATTAATCTATGTTTAATCATTAAAAGTTATTTACTTATGGATATACTTTTCTGCAATATGGGTAAAAAATAATATATAAAAATATGCCTTTTTATATAATTTCAAATTCTAATTATCTACTGAAAATTAATTATTACTACTGATTGACCAACTACATTTTAATTCCATAATTAGGTTTTAAAATATTTAGATTATTGTTCAGTATATGGGTATTTTTCCCATTATCTAACATAATAAAACAATGTGATGAGAGAAATATTCTTAAATTTTTTCACCTGCATAAAAATTGAAATATGTGGCGAAATGTTTGATCCAAAATTGCTTTATTACTTTTAACAAAATGTATAAATGAGTCAACTTTTTAATAATTAAAAAAATCTCATTGTTACTTCAAAATTATTTCAATCTTAATTAATATATTTCAGTAGAAATACAGAATAAAATTCATGGCAGCATCAATACCTTCTAAGCAAAGAGAAATAAGAAGATTTTAAAAATTAAAACGTTTCTTCATTTAATAAGGATTATTTATTAAATAAATATATTATTAAATATATTTATTAATAATTTAATACTGATCATTTATTAAATACTCTCATCGAACCTATAAGTTCAGAGAGAATAACCGATTCTTGAATGCACGTTCATTTCTTTATTATGTTTTCTATCTAGTATAAACTATAAAATAATTATTAGTAAGGAAATACAAAAAAATTGATATAGTTTTCTGCAATTATCAGTACATTTTACATTCTTTTGTAACCGAACAATTTTGGATGTTTTCAACTAAACATATAGAACATAATAAAGCTAATTTTTATATATAATCAGTGACTTGCTCTTAATTTTTCTATTTTTTTATTCTTATCATTTTGCAAAACATATAAATTTTAATACCTTCTAATACTTAATATTTCATTCCATTTTTCGTAAAAACTTATTAGAAGACTACATAAAAAATACACTGTTTATGCTAATAAAATTAACTTCCAATTTTTATATATATCTTTCAGGATGCCCTATTTTCTTTATTATATTGAATTACGCGAATGTTACCATATTTTTTTCATTTTATATCCATGTTCTAAACTGATTCAGTTGATAAAAGTGTTACAAAAACAATACACATGCTTCTGATACCTCAATTGTACTTTTGTCAATATTATTTTGTCGCATGTCGGAATAATGATGTTGCAATTCATTTCTCTAAAACTCTAGTACAAAGAAATAAAGTTAGTATTATTTTCATAGAGGGTTGTATGAAAATAATCCCAACCATCATATTGTCAATGTACTAATTTTGTTGCGGGTCAAAAATGACAATGGAAGAAGCAATGATAATGAATGGGTTTACAAAAATCGCAATTTCGAACAGCATTTAATTTCCGATGGTGTTTCTGTTTTGGTAATTGACAAATAGTTTAATTTGTTCAAAATAGTCTTTAATACCACTTTTGTTAATTCCTTTCTTTGTTTAGTGGTCATAATTTAAAAACAGATGTGTTCCATTCAATTTATAAGTTTATTCCGAATAGAGCAATACAGTTTTAATGGATTTTTGTTTCGTTGTTTTAACACTTACTATTCTGTCTTTTATAGTTAAATAATTGTCTGATTACACTAGTTCTCGGACTAGGAATGTTCTTTCTTTTCATTTGTCTTTTCATAACATTGTTTCAAGAATATTCTTTCAAATACTACATTCTTTCTAAACATACGCACGTAAACAACATTTCATTGAAATACCGATTAAAATTATTAAAGATCGTGCATTGGAAGGACGACAAGTGCTCTGAAACTGAAAGATTCCAATGATTTATAGATTACTACACATTCATAATAAGTAAAAAACTTTCAATTAGCAGTATCTTATAATTAGCTGTATTCAATGTGGTTGTTATCGTGTTCCGCTTTACAACGGAAGGATGGTTGCAGAAGCTCCTGAAGGTATGGACCCCTGAGCACCCGAAGACAGCTGTTTGACTTCTAGCTCACACTTGTCACAAACTCTTTTTACGGGGGAGGAGGGGGCTTCATTCATGCATTTCATTCATTCATCCGTAGATCGTAATTTAGATCTAGAACAGGGAACCTCTGATCCAGTACCCCCAGTGGTATTACTCTGGACAGGGGGAGGGGGCTTTGTGACTACGCCACATTTAACATACACCAGACTCCATACAGTCGGAGTCTTTTTCCAGTGAAGTTCGAATTCGCAACCTAAGAAATACGAATCCAAATCTCTACCAATTAGGCTATCCTGGCCCGCTGTATTCAAACTTTTTCATTCATAAATATTTTTTTATTTAAAAATAAGCATTGAAATTGAAAAATTTCAAGATATATTATTACATTCCCATGACCAACATAAAAATAATTCCTTTCGCTTTGAAATTTCTTATAATCAACTGAATTCCCTTTTTTGCATAAATAAATAAACTTCTCTAAACCTTTTTATATGCAAATGTTTTCCATAGTGAATAAAATGATGATATCTAATAAAGTCTAATAATAAAACGTAACAATCATATTAACAGTTCACTCCATTTACAAGTTTGCCAATGACAATTTTTTGTGATAAACTCTTTGTTTATCTGGCTAAAGAGATATTTCTAACATGGAAAACTACATAAGAATAAAGTAATCAATAAAACCCACATACTAATAAAATAAAATCCCTGCATCCTATTGACAGAAATAATTATTACATTATACCTTCAATGAATACTCATTACTAAGAATCCAAAACTACCCAGTTACTTGGTAAAATAGTTTCGTTGCCATTCATTTTAGTCATTTTTTTCAATTTCCTGAAAGCAGTTTCAATCTTAATCATATAATTTTAATCATGTCTGCATTTCTCAAAACAGTCAGAGTTTTGCTCACTTATTCTATAAATAACGAAATTGTTTATTCATCAACGTGTTTCTATAAACAGTTATGTCTTCTAAATTTCGAAAACTAATTAGCGAGTCTCTTTAAAGGGATATTATTTACTTTAAGGCTTCGAAGAGAAACCTTCCAGATGATTAACTTATAAAAGATTAATTAAGTAGCTTCGAACTGCATTAATGCGTATTCCCGAGTAGATATCTCTCCGAATACGGAAATAAAACCAAAATTATATTTCTTGGCTAATACGTGTAAAGGAAATTAGAAACAATTAACTAAACAGAAAATCTATAGAAATTGTATTGGTTTATGAATTAAGAGCATTGGCGATAGTTTTAATACATGAAAACTTTAAAGGAAGGGAACTTTGAATGAAGATAAAATCTGAAAACTCTAAATGAGTTTAATTGATTAAAAACAATCATTTTATCATGGGTTATTGAAGTTTCTCAGTAAAATGTAAAATTTAAGTAGCATGATCATAGTAAAGATTAGTGATATTTTCCCACTTCTGTATTAATAGTTATTACACGAACGAACAATATTAACAAAAAGGACATATATACATTGAATTATTACGAACAAAAAATATTATAAGAACAAAAATGTATTTTAACAAAAGGCCCAAAATACAAATATAAATTTTTAATTGAACAAAAATCATCACCAAACATGATATATGGATAATTATTATGGACAAAAATATTATATGAATAAAAATATTTTAGGAATAAAAATATTATATGAACAAAAAAATATAATATTTCAACAAAATGAAAAAAATAAATATATTATTTTATATGAACATAAAAATAGTATGAACGAGTTATATGAAATAAATACCAATGATGAATAGAAAATGATGAAATTCATCTCAATAACTATTCAGAGACATGATAGTTATCCACATAAAAAGTATTTTTAAGTGGATAATATCTTGTAAATATTTTGGGCAATTTTTTACAAATATTTTAATAAATTCTCTAATTTTAGACTATTTTGCGATGCGTAGAATGTAATATATTTCTACGGAAACCCGTCTGCAATATCGTAGCAAAAAAATCAAAATGTGCATATAAGTCAAAATGTGCATATAAGTAAAAAAATCAAAATGTGCATATAAGTAAGTGCTTTGATAAATTTTTTAATTCCATGTAAGTACAACTTTTATAACACTTTTTTATTTAAAAAAATATGATCAAAAAGGTATTGTGTCAAGCTTTATCATACTTGTTCTAAGGAATAAAAATTCAAGGTATCATATAGATGGGGACTTCAATTGTAAACTTTTATTATTTAAGACAGAAAGGATTCGACGAAAAGAAATAAATATAGTTTAAAAAATGTGCATTTAAAAGTAGTTTTAAATTAACTAAATATTTGCTACAATTATGCTATTTTTTTTAAATTAGTTGTATTTATATTATATATACATTTCTTTTATTAAAAAATTATATGCATTAAATTGACCTTAAATTTTACTTTTTAAACTCTTACTAAAAATCATGCTATATTTTTAAACATTTAAAAGATACTATTATATGTATAGTTTTTATTAAAAATACATTCAATTAATAAGTACTTTTCTTATAAATTGCTAAATTTTATTGTATTAAATGCCAATAAGTGTTATTTCAGTATTAAGTAATTCAGGAAACTCGATTCAACCCAATCGTTGTGTAGAGCCATTTGATGGGCAACAGCATAAAGAAACACGGATGCGGGTTCCTTATTTGAACAATCTCATCTAGCACACATAAAAACATAATTACGTTTACATAGACTCTTACCATAAAAGTAAACGATAAAAGAGTGTTACTTGAATTACAACTGCTTACTGAGTTACGATGGACGAAGCAATACATGGCATATTATAAGACAACAGACAAAGAACAAAAGAACATTGCCATGAAGATAAAAGGACTCGTAGATTGGAATTCAACTATGATATACATTTATTAACTCGATGTAGTTCTTACTATAATAGAACTAAAAATGCGGCATATATTGTGTATTTTTAATTTATTTAATTAAGAAATACCCTAGAATGATAATCCAGAATTTTAAAGAAAATATATAATGCGGTATATTTAATACTTGAGTGATTAAGTACAATTATAGATACATATTCGTAGTCACCGATGAAATGTAATAAGTAATTATGCTTTATAATCGGTAAATATTCATAATTACCGTTATGTATTTTAAAGTAAATGAAGAAATATGATGGTTTATAATTATTGGTTAGTGCTCCTAATCAACTATATGCAATGGTAAATGTAGTAAATAGGTGATTATGAATAATTACTGATAAATATTCTTAATCAACTATATATATTTTAGGGTAAATATAACAAATAAGTGATTACGTATAATTGCCGGTAAATATTCATAAAAACCGATAAATTTAGTGGTGATTATGAATTACCACTGATAATCATAATCATGCAAAATCACCGTAATAATCACATTTATCATAACATATACAAGTGCATAGATTATAAACTAACAACAATCTAACTGAAAACTACCAACCCTTAAAAATGAAACTTCTACTGGTAAAAAGTAAATATATACTTTCATATATGTTAACGCATAAATGCTGAAATCAACTGAACAAAAATGGTTACCATTAAAATTCCTTATCTCACCATGTAATATCGAAAAAAATATTTCTTTAATTGTAATAATAATTATTACTGTTTAAAATCATGTCATAAGTAGTTTAACTCCATAATGATATAACATTTTTTTTCTTTGTCACCTCTTGATGTTCTTACTACTTTTTCTAATGATATTTGTCATGAACAAACTTCTCTGATGCATTAACGAAAATTCCCTTATATTTGTTTAAAGTAATTTCCTTTTACGTAAACTTATTCCACGTGTTGTAGTTATTATTAGTAGCAATTGACATGGACAGGCTTCGAAGAGGCATCAGTGAGTTTTAAGCTAAAATGGGCGACTCTTTTTTGAAGTAGCGCCAACTAGAGCCAAGGGTATGACTTAGCTACTAATTCACCACATTCGTTTGCACAGCCTCATTTTACATGGAGGCATATTCACACTTCTTACATGTAGAACATAGTAGTACAGCCATGCCCGAATCAGGACTCGAACCCGGGACTCCTAGATCACAGGGAAGACGCTCTACCCCTAAATCAGGACGCCGACATTTGTAACCGATAAATAGTTTTATCAAAATTTGTTCTTTTTTGATATTTAATTATATAATGAATGCAACAAGTTAATAAAAATGCTTCATTCCAATTCTTTATTCACCATACAAGATATTAATATCCAAAATATTTTAATAAAGCCCTTTTAATGGCGTGCTGCCTTTCATAGTAAACTTTTAAACCAAAGACGTAACCAGTAAACCCTCGAGACTCCTCAAAGCACCTTTATACGCTCCTTTACGCAAGATATAAGGGTGTCAGTAGCGATATTAAAGGGGGATAGCCCGGCAATTAACCTCTCCTAATAAATATACGCATATTTCTTTATCCGACGTCAAAGTCTTAGTAGATATAAATGGGCGTTCGGGTGCCATCCATTAACCGAGAGAGTACGGAGTAGACATAACATAAAGTAACGCGCAGAACTTCACTCTGCCTCGTCGGACATTAATCTTAGTTCTAAAAGCAGGATGTCCCACTGGGAGAGGAATATTATAAAATATTAAAGGAACCGAGGATTTTCAAGATGCATCTATTATGTTTTTATTTTGGCTGCTCCTGAATCACTATCGAGGTGCCACGGAATATTTTTAAGGTTTCTATTTAAAATGATTCCTTTAGCATATTTGAGCTGACAGAGGCGGTTTCTAAGCAAGGGAAAGTGACTGATGAAACATTAAACTTGTCTTTTACGTAAAAAATAAATAAATGTAGGATAAATGATGAAACATAAAATATAATAAAGATGAAATTTAATTGCTTAAAATATATTTAAAGAATGACTTCTTTTTTAGAAAGTTGGAAGTTTCCTGGGTTTTAAGGTAAATTAAATTATGGGAAATATTTCTGAAAATGCTTGGATAAAGAAAGGTTTCGACGCACAATTGTATTTAAAAAAATTATCTCCAATATTTTCTAACTTTAAGGGTTTTTATCTTAAGTAGTACATTTTAAGATTCTAAGGATATTCAAATGCAATAAAATAACTCGATGTCTAGAATAGAAGTAAATCTGACATGCTTAAGTAAAAACGGGCACTGAATTTTTTTAAATATATAATATGTTATAAATAATTATAAAATAAATTAATAATAAAAATTACTTAATTCGATATTTCATAAATATAAATTATTACTCAGCTATTGCATCTGAACAAGAAAAGGGAAAAAAATCCAGAATGGCATGTTTTTTTTAATGGCATTTATAAAAAAGTCAATTTTTTTTCATAAAAGCGTTACAAGAACAATTCTAAAATCTTATCTTACGCATTATATTTAGTATAATTTCGTAAATTAAACTTGTTACTTCATTATTCTTTTATTATAAAATAAATCATTTTTGAATTAAAGGTCAAGAAACGCGAGCAAGAATAGAAATTAAAATATTGCTGCAAATTAAGGCTGATAAATTCTAGCAAAATTATTTACTTAATATCAATTCTCTTTTAAAAATCAAGTAACAGTAACTACATATTATATCAGTTATGATTTTTGACACATGATAAAGCATTCAACTTCATCAATTTGCTTCGTTTTTAAGCAAAGAATGTTTTGGTTTAGATTGAGTAGTAGGTGTAAAAATATGATATCTGTATACAGGAAATAAACATACAAATCCCTTTAAATAGCAATACAAAATTCAATTCAAGGACAATCTTAATACCTATTTCCATCCCCCCGGGAGGGACTTCGAAATGAGGTTGACTCTTGCCCTCCTGGAGTGTACACTAATAAGTGGGGATTTGTATTCTCTGATCGATGACGGGACGTACTTCCTAAGAGAAGGGTTGTATCGTGGCCTGTGATGTCCCTTAGAACTCCACCATAGTTCCCGTCAGTGTTGCTCTTGCGGTGGTCCAGTCATTCAGTTTTTTATTTTAAATATGTGTGTCGATGGACAGGCCGGATAGTCTGGTATGATCTGAGCAGTTTATAACTCAGAGACGGTTTGAAATAAATGGACCATTTTACGCCTTTTTTAAAAACGTGTCTAAAGGGGGCTTAATTGTAATATTTTTTTAATATATGAACAAAAACGCATGTTATAGAGTCGAATATTTATTTTATTATCGACTTGGATAGCGATTACAGATAAGATGGCGTCTTATAACCGATTCATTTGCTAGATACTATATGCACAATTAAGATTTAATCTATTTTTAAAAAATGAGTCTGAATGGCATACAAAGCAAAGAAACAAACGGAATCTGAAATTGAAAGCGCATTTCAAAATTCTAATAGAGAATTAGGATAGTATATATTTCACACCTGAAGCCAATGGAATATAATACATGATACCCTTTCACTCTGCCTCTTAGGTTATATATTTTTATACTTATCTTATAAGCCTTTAAGCATACGAAGATAAATTTGAATGGTAGACAGGGGTAAAAGTTAATAAGAAACAAGAAAGTTAAGTTTTGCCTGGACAGTTTAATACTGTTATCTAATACCATGGCATATACACTAGAAAACATAAAATTTTAAAGTAACTTCTGTATCGCTTATTACCCAAACTAGGAAATCAAATGACTCATTCCAAATAAAATTAGTATGAGGAAATAATGTTTTAATTGTTTACAAATGTCAAGTACTTAAGATTAGATATTGCTATCTCAACAAATTTTTTCTTTACATCAAACTCTTATTATCAAATTGTAACTTTTTTAAAAAAATTTCATGTATATAAGCAATAGTGCCTTGATTTATTTGATAGATAAATTTAGCATTCTTCTATTTCATCAACATTAGTTACTAGTAGATCTTCAAGTGTGATATTAGTATGTTAGTTTCTAAAAAAAGATTTAGCAACTATATAATATTACGTATGATCTAATATCCTCACATCACTGGATATTTTATTTTTCATTGATTTAAAAATAGGAAATAAAGCCTACTTACTTACTTCTATTAAAAATCTTTGAATCCCTTGTTAAAATAATTGAACAAATCTACTATATTAAAGCTTGGAAACGTGATTTTTTTTCTCATAATTTTTTATTATAGTATTCACTTAAATTATGGCTTAAATATCTCAATTTTATAAAATTATATTCATATATCAAGTTTGGTTTGTTTTAGCTCAATTAACATCCCGTTTAAAAACAACACTAGGGATATTTTGGGACGGACATCGTAATTTTGAATCATGGTCAGATGGCGAGGACGACACTTGAGCTGGAGCCTCGTCCCCGAATTTTCTAATTATACCAGGGGGGATGTTTTTCTCCGACGGATTTAACGCGTACCATATGAGCTTATATGACAGATCTTCATTGGATTCTGGTTTCAAACCTGAAACCATCCCGGTTCTGACCTTATAATCAGAATATCGCACTCATACATGCACAACTCAAATATATCTTTGTATACAAAGTTTTGAACTAGATATACCTATCAATTATATAATTATTATGAGTATGTTAACATTCTCGTCAACCTAAAACTTTAGGTTATAAGGAAGTTCAAGGTTTATAATTTTTGTAATCGTGTAATTTACAGTCTCTACAAGTATACATCTTAAAGTGCTGGCTTTCAGGCGCAGAGGTAGCGCGTCTTCCTCGTGTTCTGGGAGTCCTGGGTTCAAGTTCTGGTTCGGGCGTGGTTGTTCTTCTGTGCGCTATCTGTGAGGTGTGTGAATGTGCCCCCTGGTTGGTTGGTTGTTTTGGGTTTTTTTTTTGCACAAAAGCCACTCCTGGCCATGCTGCGCCAATCAGATGGTAATAATAGTTCAATAGTATCAAAAAACTTCCGATTAAAGACTAGAGAAAAGGTAAAAAAAACCCCACATCGAAGCATTAAAAACACCATTTAATAAAAAACATCAATGGATAAAACAAAAGTAAAAAATATTTCAAATTGACAAAGATCCTAAATAAAATGTAATAAACCGATGATCTGTAAAAATTTAAAAACATTGCAGTGAGGACTTTCACCCACTAGTTCACACATGTTTACAGAGATTCTATTAAAAAACCGGAAACGATGATTATTAAAAACTGGACAATCATTTAAAATATGACTCACACTTAAAGCAGTATTGCATGTCGCGCATGTTGGAAATGGTTCCCCAAATAAAAGATGTCTATGACTGAAACGGGTATGACCAATGCGGAGCCGAGCAATGCGAGCCCCCCTGTAATAAGGGGTTGTACAAGCGAATGTGGTGAGTGTGTAGCTAAGTCATACTCTTGGCCCTAGTTGGCGAAACTTAAAAAAAAAAACCGCTCCTTTTGACTTAAATTTGCTGCTGTATCAGCGGAGGAGGGGGGGGTCTTGTCCAATATGACAAGTACCATTAGTAACATAAAATCTTAAAGTTACGATTTCATTTAATATGTAATACAAATGATTTGAGAATATCTAGTATTTTACTTAATTTTTAACTGCAATATTAATTCATTCAAGTAAAATTATAAGCTTATTCCTGATTTTATTTTTCTTCGTATAGCGCAATATTTTCTTGATTTCAGATCACATTCCATTTATAGTAGATACACATTATTTCTCTGCTCTTGTAATCAGCTTTATCAAAAGAGATAAAATATTCAAGAGTCCATTCCAAATAAAAAAGAAAAACTCGCCACTAAGAGATGTAATGTATTTACTTCACAATCCATTGAGTCAACGAACCGAACGCTAAGTTCGTACTGAAACACTAAAATAATAAAACTTGCATACTTTCCTGTGTATCTTGGAAAGCACACATATACGGAGATGAAAGGCTGTGTGTGTATTTTGCATGCTTTTATCTTTTGGAAATGCATATTTGCGATGCTTTCAACGGTCACATAACAGTTTTGTTCTTTTTTTATCTGAGAATTTTGTCTTTCTCTAAGCTAAAATCACGAACACTGCTAAACTAAGCTGAAAAGAGCCAACTGTAACCTGAAACTACTCTTTGAAGTTTTTCTTTTTAAAGTAGTATTTCGAAAAAAACCACTTATTTGAATGTGAATTTTTTATGTTTGCATTTTTTTGCATAACATATATTTTAATTTTCGTGATTTTTACTAAGCTATGAAAAGCATTAGAATCACAGTCAAGTGAACTGCTTTTTATTTCTCTTTAAAACTTTGATATATTTATAAATTATGGAAGCATTAAAACTAACGGCTTAACAGCAAGTAAAATTTAAATATTTAAATATTCAACCGGAAATATTTGTTTTTGTATTTCGTTTACATGCGAAAAATTGGGATCTCAAATAAACCAAAAACTTTTCACCAGAAATGTCCATTGAAAGTTTTTCAGAAACGATTTAGTTTAAGTCAACATTAAAACTCAGAATAGCTGTAACTCAACTAATACGATTTAAAATAATTTAAACATAAAATGAAAGAAAAATTGGATAATTTCTTTCTATTTAGGGAATGAAATAAAATATTTTTCACAAATTCATAATTGTTGAAGAAAAATAAGAGTTTTTTCAAAGTTATTCCGGAAAAACTAAATAGATTACAACTAAAAAATAAAAATTTAATGACTTTTTATTAAAAGTTAAGATGAAATTATGAATAATTGCATTTTTATAAAACCATTATCGTGACATTCAGCTGGAATGAAAATGTTAATAGTTTTAAATAGAAAAAAAAAATACTAAAATTAATTAATTAACTTAAATAATAATTACTAAAACGAAATAATTATTATTTAATGATTACAGACAAATATTAAAATATAAAGTAGTAAAGTACAAATATTATAGTACAGACAAATATTAAAGCATAAATATTAAAACTTTGAAATTTCAATTCGGTAATCGATAATTAAAACTAATGACCTAAAATTTTTATTTTACCAAAAAAAATCACATAACCTGATTATTATATTTAATATGACACATAATTTAAATTGGCACTTTGTTTACAATTTTAAATTTATATTTTCAATTATGTATATGATGATGATTGTGTTGGTTGCTAGTGTATAATAAATTAAAATTTATAGAAACTATACATTTATATTTCAATTATTTATATTCTTTTCAAGAATAATTGGAGTCTTTTTTAACAATTTTTTTCTGAGTCAATTTGTACCTTGTCGTTGGAGTGGTGATTTTGATCTTACAGAATTTTAATAACATCGATTATGTTATTATTCCATGCTACAAGCGGGAAAAAATCTTTCAAACTTTTTATTGGCTGTGAAAAAGTATACTAAGAGCAGTCATTTTATATGTTGAGACAGTTGAGTAGAAAAAGGGTTGTTTTTATCATCTTAAGGAGTAAATTAAAGAAGTTCTTTAGATGCAATTTTAACTTCTGAAGAAGCTATGGAAGTTTAAGTTGCAGTCTTTTCAGCAGTATAGTCAGAAAAAGCTTTTTTGCAATAAGCATAGCAAATTTGTTCTTGATTGTGAAATTTTCATAAATTTTGAGTCGTTAAATTTTTTTGTAAGTTTTTTAGTGAAATCATCTAACTTTGGAAATTTAACATCTTTGTGTTAAGTATCATTCCTGATAATCATTGGGAATTATACAAATTATTTAATTTCGCAAAAAATGAATTTTTCTCCAGTTAATTTTTATTGCAAGTCCTCAAATTTGAGTATCGTAAGTGAGGATGAATCTTTAAAACCATTTACGTAATAACTTTTTTATTCTTCTGGAAAAATTGTTCTTTTTTTTGTTTCAGCTGATTATTTATTGCCAGCTTTCCTCATGTTCTGGGAGTTCCGGGTTTGAGTCCTGGCTCGGGCATGGTTGTTCTTCTGTGTGCTATCTGTGAGATGTGTGGCTGTGCCCTCCTGTAAAAAGAGGCCGTGCAAGCGACTGTGATGGATGTGTAGCTAAGTCGTACTCTTTCAAGCAGCGTCAACTGGCCCTAATTGGCGCTACTTGAAACAAGAGACGCTTCTTTCAGCTTAAAATCTCTTGATATAATCAACGGGGACTTGTCCATTGCAAGTGCCATAAGTAATAACAACAACTAATTTATTAGGATAAAAAAATACTTGGGTAGTATATATAGATAGAAAATATTTTTTAAACTTTTTGAAAGATGCCAAATACATTTCATTTTTTTAATGCGAAGTATTCGTACTGAAAAGAGTTTTGTACAAAGCTTATAGCATAATTATAGACCGTGAAAGCTTTTATAATTTAATCCTGTTTGAAAATAACTGTTGATGAAATATACTTTGGTTTAAAAGTAAAAAAACAATCAAAAATAGATCAAATAATTCTTCGTTATGAAATTCAACTTTTGTTATAAAATTTTTTGTGTTAACCTGTATGCCTTCAAAGTGAAGAAATGATTTTCCTACCTAAAACCTTGTTTATGAGAGCTTTTTAACCTTAAAGAAGATACAAAACATTCAAATGTCTCGTCATAAGTTCAGTAATCATTTATTATAATTAAAAGCAGATAAATAGCTGGCTATTAATGAGTTTCTTTTAAATTTTTGAGAAATTTTTTAGCTAGTTTTTATAACGTAAATGCCAACTTTAATACCACTAGCAGTGAAATGGAAAACAAGTTTTTTTTCAAGTAATAAAAAGTATTGTTTTATGAGACATTTAAAATATTATAAATCCAATTAATTTTAAAATTAATACTTTTTAGAAGGTTCTTAGCATTGAAAAAATTTCAGCAATATAAATTTCGAACAGAAAATTGATTAATTATTTTTGCTTGATGCTAAATGAGGTTTTAATTCGTCATCTATAGCAAAATATAAAATAAAACTGATTTTAAAACTTCCAATAAAGCAGTTTTTGTTTTAATTCATCATCGATAGCAAAATATTAAATATAAATGATTTTATAATTTTCAATTAAGCAGGTTTTATTTTAATTTTTTATATCTTTTGCGTTTTTAAATTTTCACTTTTGATTATTAACTATCTGAAGCCAATAACATTTGATTTGAAATTAAAGCTTTATAGAGAGTAAAAAATATATACATCTTCACTTAAATATTATGTGCATTTAATTTTTCTAGCGGCACTTAAGCCTTCTATTTCTCTGCCAATGTTTGCCAACAATTTAGTTAAGTTTCTTTTCTTTTTTTCTCATTTTCATGAAGTTTTAGATATTAACAGAATTCTCCTATGATATTTTTATTTTTACGAAATACTAATTCTTAAGTACACAGAAAAATTTAATATTAAAAATGTTCAGACTCAAGTGCGAGTCTTCTTTCTTCGAAACATGTTCTTTTTTTGTGTTGTTGACAGAGCATAAAGTATAAAATTAATTAAGTGGATATTTTTTGTAGTTTTTTAAATAGTTTTTAATGATTATGTTTGCAATGAGATCATGCTATAATCAATTATGATTTAAAATTACTATGTTTCTGTTTTAATTGTTACATTTTTGGAGTGGCTCTATAAACAGGCTTTGTATTGTTGTTTTAAGTTCTTAAATATTATAATATTTTTTTCTTTGTTAATCTTGTTTTGATTTTTGACACAAAGGTACTAAGTTTTTAAAAGTATCAGTGACATAGAAAATCATTCAAGATTCGTTAGTTTAAAGAATGTATTTTTTAAACAATGAATTTTGCCATTTATTATAATGTTTGTTCGTCTTTGTCGTTCACAATGCGGTCAATAAATGAAAATTAATATTTGACGGATAATTAGAAAGTCTTACTTTCAGGAATATTTATAAATTGTTCAAATGATTAGAATATATTTTTACTGTGAAGTAATTACCAATAAATAAAACAATGTATATAAAAGAAATTTTATCTTATATATTAAGTATAATGTAAAGAATTTCAAGAAAAAAAATGTCTTCAATTTAATCAGCTCTATTCAGCACAGAAAAAATATTGCAGCTACTGATAAATGTAAAAATGAATAAAACTATTTAAACACAAAATAGTGAAACGTCAACGTCTTTAAACATTCTTGAAGGCATATTTAGCAAGTTTTTCTGAGCAAGTAATAAGCATATAGGTTATCTATAGTTTCCCTTAACTTTTTTATTGCATACTTATTTCTAGAAATTCTCTTTTTTTTCTTTAAATGACAATCTAAACTGCATGCAAGAAACTCAAGGAAGAAAAAAAAGTGTCAAGACTAATTTCTAATCGGAATTATATACTAAAATTTTTTATTAATATTCTGTTCACTTAAACTATACAAATTTTATCACTTCAAAAAAGAGAAAAACACAACAAAAAATCTTTAAAAAAATATCAGGGTGAAGATCATGTCCTCATTACGGTTACTGAGAGATAAACTAAAACTGGCTTCTTCGACCTACCAAAAGGCACATGAAGAAATTTGAATGACCAAACTACCACAACAGTAACACTGGCGAGAACTATGATTAAATCCTAAGGGTCATCACTGGCTACGGTGCAACCCTTCCCTTAGGAAGTACATCCCACCATCAATGGGAGGAGCAGGATCCTCACCATTCCGTGTTTCCTCCAGGGTAGCATGAATCAACCACCATATTGGAAACTTCCCACCCTCAATTACGAGGTGCAACCAGGAGTATTTGCTGGATGTTAAAAATTTTATCTGTCCAATCATATAGTAGTGAGACGACAGTTGAATACAGCTAAAGTGAGAAGACAGTGGGAATTTCAGCCATTTGGAGAGACCGTAGAGAGAAGCGACGAGGATTCTCTCTCCTGATGAATTCTGTCTGACAGCTTTGTGAACTATGGCTGATTTCTATTTTGTGATCAACTGCCTTTTATAGTGTGTTGCTGCGCGTTCGTGTCGGTTGTACATATTTATCGTCATCTTTGTGTATTTGTCTTCGCACCAAATAAATGTTGTAGCCAAATAAATGCCTTCACACAATTCACCCACTACAGGCGAACTCATTAATTCCCCTGAGATAGAAGCAATAGCAGTAAAAGAATCCGTAATAATATTATATAGTCATATATTATCGGAAAATGCCGTAAAAAAGAAAGAACTAAATCTGATGTAACATAGGAAGTAAATGTAATGTATCTTAAATTAAAATACGCTTCATGCAAAATAATCATGAGAAAATAAACAGAATCGTTGTAAAAATACAAAGTGCGATGCTTATAACAACATGCTTAAATTCAGTAAGAAAACATAAAAGAAGTTTTGCATTTACATAGAATGAGGTGTGCCTTTGATCAAACTATTTTTAGAACTATCGATTATTTATTTTCTAACATCTGCTATTATAAATATATGTAGCATTGTTATTCATTCGAAATTTATCTATCTATATTAATGGAGTTATAAGCGAATATCGACAATTTTAGGACACCAATTCTCTAAACACTGCATAAATTTCTATATATTATTCATTTCTTTTATAAAAAGGCAATAGCATAATATCGGAGCGGAAAATCACATAAGGCTCACTTAGAATAAATTCATGGATTATTTTTTGAATAATACTACGACTTACCGAATGTCTTCTACTTTAACCCTTTCTAGGGCAATGTGAAGTATAATTACCACCAAATTAATTAATATTTATATGAAGTTATATAGATGGATATGAGTTTTGACAAATGTTTCTATAAGACAGAAACCGAAATATTTCTGTTCTTTATTTCACACAAAATGGTGTGTCTAAATTTGTCATTGAATTATTAATTAACGAGATAAATTAAGTAATCAAATAAAATTGATCTAATAAGCTAACTTAATCACTTTTCTTAAGCTAATCTCAACAATAATTGTTTTAATATATCATGAATATAAAAAATTAGCCTTTTAAAGGGTTAATGAAGTATTTTTTTCTTGCTAGCTGATTCGTATATCCACCATCTGTTTATTAATATCTCGTTACTTTAAAATATTATATTCATGCTTTGAATAAAAAGTCATTGTCTATGTAAAAATGTATTAATAATATCTAATTTCGGTTTAAAAAATGTAAGACATTGTAAGTCTAATACATTAGTGACTGTCCCAATAAAGTCACATTAATTTTAAATTATTTAAAATAAATAAATTTGAAAAAGAGCTTTCAACGGTAAAAAAAATGAGTACTTTGAAAGAAAAATGTAAATAAATTATTATCACTTTAAAAAAGTTTATTACTTTAAAATGTCTGTTATTTAAAACTTATTGTTATTTAAAACTGTTAATTAAAACAGACTGTAATTTAAAAATATTAATTTTTAAATAACAGTCTGCATGTATGCATAAGTGTATGAACTTCACATTAATATTTTGAAAGCATGCTAAATACTTTCAATAATTCTGAAGTTTGTTTTGGAGTATTGAAATGTCAGATTCATAACTGATCACTATTCATATATCTCTAAATGTAACTTCTCAGTGAAACTCTTCCAAAAGAGAGCAATCTTACAATCGGAAATAAAGTCTGGATTTTCCGGCGTTTCTTACAGAGATCTTAAAACAGACTTAAATGAAATAGTCCCCCCCCCCCAAGCTTTGAAAGTCACAGAAAACTCGCTTTTTTGCCCTGGTACTTTTCTGAAAACTTTTTTGAGCTAGAGATATTTTGCCTATCGAGAATTTTGAAGTAGAATTTCAAGAGTGTTTTTTTCCGTAGTATTCTATTCCATCACGTTGCGAAGTTCACCGGGAATTGATTTTTGATCTTCTTTTCTCAAATCTTTCCCTTTCATTTCTCCTTTTCTTGCATTCCATTGTTTCATATACGTTTCTGTTACAAAATTTTCCACAGTTTTTTTTTGTGTACACAAAGCATATTTTTTATGAAGAAAAAAAAATGTATTGTTGAATATTTCCATATTCAGTCGCAAAGCAATATGCTGACGCATTTCAAAATCGTCCTCCAAAGTCATTGTTTTAAATTTGACCGGTTCTTTTTCCCTTCAGGAAATGCGTAGATAAAAAGTGGGGCAAAATTTTTTTTGAGAGAGACCATTGAAAAATCGAGAGAAAAATGGTGCAAGTCCAAGGGATGGACTTTTGAGGTGAAACAATTCCTTTTATCCATAAAGTCGGCTTTCATCTCAGCAGAGCAGATTGAGTTTCAATCACATCAGTTTATTTCAAATACTGTCTGGAATCACTTATAAAATATTGGAAATAACTTTTTTGAATTCCATTTTCTCGAAAGCGCAAAGAGATAAATTCTTTTCAATAAAAATTATGAATGAACTACTCACTTTATAAAGATTTTTTAAAGTTTCTTTGTCATTTTCCCATATAAGAACCAATAGGATTAATAAAGTTTTCCTCGAAGTCATATTTGATTGCTTTATTAATATTTTGAGTAATATATTAATATTTATAATGGAGTAATATTTTGAAATTCCAAGCGATCAATGCATTATAGATGTTGAAACAATTTACTAAATTTAACATTTTAAGAATTTAACCCTTTCGCGCCGACTATCGAGCATATGTGCCAGCGAAAAACGTACTCGTTTCCCGGTTGATACACTGGACTACCAGAGCATTTTCTCATCCACCCTCAGCTTGTGCTAGCGTCCTGGAACGTTTAAAAAACTATAGCTTTTGGCACAAAATGTTATTGCATATCCATATGGCGTCAGTTATGTGTAGATTTCACCTACTGAAAATGAGACTAGCATGACTCGTATACACATGGTTTGGTTTTTGATTATCTATACATAGCATAAAATGAAGTCTCTTAAAAGCATCTGTATGTTAGAACCCCAAACACTCGAAAAACAAGTTACAGATATCGGATATATTTATACCATTTTGAAGAGCATTTATTCAGGAAAATAAAAAGGGTATTAAATTTAATTAATTATTATTCCGCATCAAAATAAAAAGGGTATTAAAATGATACTAGAGATTTTAATTCAAATCGAAACCTCAAACTGCACGTGTTCAAATGACAAGAGCTGTGGTATGCATATGAGATACATTTCGTTCTTTACATCTGATTTTAAACGGTGATTCAAATCTCATAATGACAAAAAGGAAATTCAACCTCGAAATTAACGCCTGTGTTTTGTCTACGGATAAATCATACGTTTACCTTTGTAACAGTCTAAATATTTTTGAATGTGTGTTATAAAAATTGTTTTGTTGCTGTTTTCGATAATTTCTAAACATGTTTTTAGGTTTCTTTGATGTTTTGTAACATGTCGTATAAGGTGGAGAATTAACTTATGTTTGAAGCTATTTTTTCTTCTTGGATGCTATGCCAGTGGTTTTGGATAGACACTTGCAAAAGAGAATGCCGGTCTCATCGATAAGTGTGTGTCTGCGCTTCCTCAGCGAATCGCTAATTATTCCTCAATTGTTAAAACTTATTTATATTTTATTAAAACCGTTTCATCAATATGATGGTGCAACGATATATAACCTTATACAATAGAATAGAAACAAGGTATTATACAATACTGTCCCAAGTAAAGTTGGCCTTTTCCTTTAAGTTTTCATAACATCAAAAAAATACAGAAATAATACTTTCATAATACTGTCCAATAAAGCAGGCTGTCTCAAATAAGATTGCCCCACTTTTATTAATCATATGTAGTTAAGAGTCGGAGCTATTTAGAATAAACAGTTTTGAAAATAGCCATTTTTACAAATCATTGATCTCAAATTGAAATGTTGCTTTTTCTAAAATTATTAATCACGTTGTAATGTTTTCCCCCAACAGTCTTTTGTATGATAAAGCCTTCAATCTGAGGTACAAACTGCAAAATTAAACAAATGATCCGAGGCGTTGTAAAAAATCTACTTAAAAAATATATTTATCATTTATTAAAATTATTAGGGTAGGTTGGTGCAAGTTGACTAGGTTCGCAATGGATATTTATTGATGAATTTAGCCTTCCTCTGCATATTGTATTATAATAGTTTTTCTTGAACTATACTTAATTGGATATTTTTTTTTATTTTAATACGATAAATGTTAGCTTTCTGTTTTAAAAAGATAATAAAATGTTTGATCTTGCACCAGTGAGGGAGTTTGTTAACTTTGGGCTTGTGGTGGGAGGCCAAACCAAATAAAATTAAGTATATTTCTATTCTCAAAATATATAATGCAGTAATCATAGCAAAATTTTGTTTAATACATTTTTTTAATAATACGAAATCTAAAGACTATTGTACTTAAAAATTAATATAATATATTAATAAATAAAGAAACTTATCCTAGAGCCTTTAAGAGCGCTTTGAACATATATAAGTATCAGAAAAAAACCAATTTCTCTACAATAAGTACTATTTTGCATTTTGAATCTTTTTTATTAAATATTCTCGTTGTATTTCAGGAGTTTATTCTGAAACTAGTATATCTTCAAAGGCTAAAATTGTAAAGATATTATCTGAAGATCTATGCCACTTACAGTACAATTTTAAACGACTTCAGTATCAGACAGATGAAAAAAATAATCAATGCATATGCCGAACGAAACAGAAAACAATAAGTAGCACTTCTGAGAAAACTGAGCAGTTATTTATTTGTCCCCTATTGAAAGCATTTGAAAGACTTTTGGGGGGGGGGGGAGGAGCATTAAAAAAAGGAAATGAAAGTAAATTATGATAATGAAATGTGCATTTCTTTAGCTAACCATGTATAAAAAAGAACCAAACATCTTCCTTGGCACTCAGTGAAACCTAAAGACCCAAACATTGAAAATGATCTTATGTCAGATTAAATGTACGAAAAACATGTAATAGAAAGTTAAATGGTGGCTATAGCTTCTCAAAGCCCATTAATACAAAGCAATAACATCATTTGTTAAATTGAAATAATGCCATTCTTTATCTTTCTCCTTTTTAAATTTACTATTGTCTTCCACAAATTATACTTAGACTGATTTAATAAGTTTTTAAAAGTTTTAATTTCCACAATTATACTAATCCATTAGTTAAATAGGATTCCATTTCTGATTCTTTCAATATGTTACTCTTAGCATTATAATGAAAAGTTCTTTCTTCACTGCAATCTTTGTATCCATCATTTTTCTACAATATTTCCCTATATATTTTTATTTCGGAAAGAAATTTTGAATCTTGTTTCACAGAATAAATCCACTCCAACCAACTCCACCACCCTTTCGCTACACTCGAAAACCAAACCAAGAAATCATGCTTTTGGATTTGCAGAACCATTCGGGATTCTCTTATGACTTCGATTTTAGTTGTTTACGCTCTGCGAGTCAGCTTTTGTTTATTTGACTGGCGCCGTTCCGTTTACCACCCTCCCATTTCCTTTCGCCCACCTTCTATATCACAATATCGATACACCCCAAAGGTTTCTACTTCTTTCTTTTTTTTCTCAGACTTTCAGAAATACTTTTCCCTCTACGAAATAACACAAAACGCAGATTTCAACGGAAACAAAAGCTATAAGCGAGAAGGTTATTTCCTAACTGGAGAAAATTCCAACACCGTTGTATGGAGTCTCAAAGATAACCTTCTGGTGCATGTCGGTTCCCGTAGAGCAAATTAACTATCAGGGTAAAAACGAAGAAGTTTATTATATGATAAATTTAGAGCAGTAACAGGTCTGCATTATTCCTAACAACAAATGAACTATATATTCTTTTTTTCAATTAATTAAAAGTTATCCCTTACTTAAATGATGAGGGAAAGTTGTATCTTAACATTAAGTGAACAAGAGGTTGTACTAAAAGCAGATGTATTATAAATTGGTTGTACCTGATAACATTTTTCACGACAATTTCGTAGTAAGGATCTTAGCTATAAAAATAGCAAAGGTCCCAAAGGGTTTGAACTTGCCATTTCGCTGTCTGTTGTGGTTGGAAGAATTTCGATTTTTTTTATAACTAATCTGATACTTTTTTGTTGATTAAAGTGACAATTAGTGGAAAAATTGAGAAAAGAGGAGCATTGAAGATTTTGAACCGAGCTTAACATGCATATTTTCATAAGGGTGGATATTTCCAATGTACTGTTTTATTTTTTTACATTATATATTTATACTAGGATTGCCGGCTTTCTGACACAGAGGAAGTACGTCTTCTTCGTGTTCTGGGAGTCCCGGTTCGGGCATGGTTGTTCTTCTGTGTGCTATCTGTGAGATGTGGGACTGCATCCCCCCTGTAAAAAGGGGTTGCACAATCAAATGTGGTGAATGTGTAGCTAAGTCGTACTCTTGGCTCTTTTTGGTGCTACTTCAAAAAACAAGAGACGCTCCTTTTGGCTTAAATCTGCTGCTGTATCAGCAGGCGTTTGTCCATGGCCAGTGCCATAAGGAATAACAACAACATACTAAGATTTTTTAGATTTTTTTCTTTATTCTAGAACAAGAATTGTATTTTAATTCTAGAACAAGAATTGTACCCTAATTTATTTCACAAAAAACCATGTAAAGAAGGTTTAAACAGACATGCAGGATTTCTTCTAAACAACATGAATGGTCATCCTATTTATTTAATTGTGTATTTACGCTTATAAATAGAAATGACATCAATATTTTTTTTGTTCTTTTGAATTCCTAGTATGTGTTCATACTTCGTTGCATTTTTCACCTGCGAAAGATTGTTGGTTTCACTTTCATGCTATAAAAATATTTGGATCACAACTGTTCACTTTCAAAATATTTGATAAAATAGCTAATTTAATCAGACGGAAAATTTTGGAATGTTTTTTAAGAAAATTATGCTTTTCTTTCTTTTA
>JAOUZG010040071.1:1588126-1603839 GCA_026289955.1 Argiope argentata | reverse complement strand
TATATATATATATATATATATATATATATATATATATTTGTTTATAGCATCTCTAGTTTACTATATTTGCTTAAAGATCAGAACATAAGTAATTTAGACAATTAAATAATATTACATTAAATAATACAATTTTTAAATTGCGATATTTTCTGTAAGTTATAAGATTCATAACACACAGAATGAAAAAAAAATCTATGGGTTAAGCCTTAACTCTTAGATAGCTCATGTAGCAAGTTATCTTCATTTTTCTTTATTAAATAATTTTTAAGTAGAATTTTTGTAATTTTTATCGCATTATGATTAAATAAAAGCTTGTCAAAATTTTAATGCTTCTTTCCGTAACATCAGATTAAATTATCAATCATAAACATTCAATTAACATTTCAGAAATAAACAATACTTTGATATTCGTTTTTTTCCAGCCATTATCACTTTAATTTTAATAGTTTTATATTTTGTAATGAAATTCAAAATAATTTTATTATTTCCTAGTTTAAGTTTTAACTATTGAAGACATCTTAGTAGAAATAATTGTTTATTTTTGGCATGAACGTCAAAAAAGGTTTTTCCTCTTTCGCTTTGATTGTATAATAAAGACATAGGTTGAATATTTTTCTACAAATTTCGTCAATCAATGATTGTTATACATAGAATGTAAAAGTGGATAGATTCACTTAATTAAAATTTAAACCAGAAGTACCATACGTTAACATTATAAGATATTTTGAATTATAGTTTCGTATTAATTTTGTTTCTTATTAAAAGTAATATTACAAGGAGAATCATATAACTGCTTGTATTTTAGATTTTGAGTATTATGAAGAGCAATATCTTTTAATTAAAACATTCGCTTATGTTACCTTCTTCTTGAAAACTACAAAACTATGATGCATAAATAATATATGTTTAATTCATATAAAACAAAATTATTCAAATTCAAATTGAGACACCCTTACTTTAATAAACCCGATAACCAGAAACTTTCTACAAATACCAAGTAAAATTGCACGTTCCCTTTCTCTACAGCAGTGAATGAATAATCCAAATAGTTTACTATTTGAAGTTGAATAATTATTCTCACTTGAATTCCGAAACTGCTTTGTTTATTTTTTTTCCATCGATCGGAAGTAGAGGTTCACATGTTTGCTTTGGCTAACGTGTTACTTCTGAACAACACTAGCCGAAGCAAATTATAATCAGTGTTTATTTTCAACTCACGCCTTTGAGCCACAGAGTTAATGATTTCATATCGATTCCGGCATGTTGCTGAAAGTCATTAGTGAACAGACAACATTTGCGCTCAAATACGCAGTAAATTACAGTTCCGGCAGCAGGGAAGTTATTTTTCCATGCATCTGCATTTTGGACGGTAAAAGTTCATTATGAGTGGGTTGCGTAAATGCGGCTCAAGTGTAAGAAGATTTTGTGAAAAGAGAGGGGATTTTAATTTGGTAAGCAACCGCTTATCATTAAGAAGCACTAATCATTAATTACGGTACGAAAAATTGTCTTATGTTTGGGCTGTATTGGGATCGTGCAAAATATGCTTCGATAAAAATTAAGTGTAAAATCGTTGTTAAGGAACAACAAACATTAACGAAAGAATACTTTTAATTAAAAAAATGTTCTATTCTAAAAGTTAATAAAAATCGTTAATGGTTATTCCTAAATATTGATTAACTAGTACAGAGTTATAAAGCTTTTTTCAGAGCTTATTTATTATTTTATTTCTATAGATTAAAATTATTATCCATGTCTGGTATTAAATAGTTCATCAACTGATACAATATTAGAGCATTATATTTATATGCTGACAAACTGGTGTGCGTGTGGATTTCTTTTAGATTACATCAACGATATACGTTTTAACTAATCACTTTTTGAAGAATATTGAAATTCTTATTATCATAATTTTTATGAAATATTATGTCCCTATATAATACAAATGCAACGCATAACAAATATATTCTATGCTTTTTATCATACAAAGGCATATTCAAATATATGCACTGATGATTCGAGAAGATTTTAAAAATACTGCTTCTTTTCAAGTTATTTATTTTGGCACTTTCAGTGCAATTTTTGAAATAAAAGTTAGTCTGATTTTCATTTTTAATTGAAGCAAGATAATAAAGGTTTTGAATTTTAATATCGAAATTTTCAATTAGGGGCTACCCAATAATAATAATAATAATAAAAACTTCACCAAACATCACGATAATTTTTCTTATCTATATTTTTATGTTTTTGGAGATATAGTTATCCTGATGAAATGGCAGCAGATTGCTTATAATTTCGTATATATAAATTAATGGCATTAATTTATATATATTAATTAATTACATATAAATAAAAAAGCTATTATCTTTAAAAAAATTAATTCAGAAAATATAAATATCATAGTTTACAAAACATCTTAACATGTTACAATAGAATAAAAAAGAGAGTCATTGTTAGCAATACCTTTTAAGTCTGAAAAAATTTATATTGAAATGCGTGTACAACTTACCTACATTATTAAAATATTCTGGTAAAAATTAAAGCATTCTTGATTAAAATGAGTAAAATTGTTTTAATATCTCTAAATATTTTAATGATAATTTATGTTTTTATATATTTAAATAAAAGGACTTATTTGTCACAATGCATATTTGGAAGGATTCTTTTAATAAATAATCAGTATAAACATTTAACACTATATACATTTAATATAATCAGTATTCTCATCTTTTTTGTTTTATTTTAGTTTCTAAAACATTCACTACTACAAAGCAAGTTTGTTTGTCAACTTTTAGAAATTGTTCCTAACTAGTTATTTAAAGTCTCTACAATGATAATTCTATGAGAAGTTTGCTAATTTTTTATATATACAAATTTTAGGTGGAAATTTGATATAACACGATCTTTTCCTCGAAATGCAACAAATACCGTTATGCCATCATATGAAATATTGAATTGTAACCAAGGCATGCAAAAGAAAGATGTTATGACTTTATAAAAGTCAAACCGTTTATATAATTCAAAAAGCAATAAATCAATATATTTTTTATTGAAAACAAGGAATACATTATTGATTTCGCAAGTTTTAAAGCAATCACCCAGCAAACTTTCTAAAGTGTGAATTTGTAAGATATTATAGATACACAACCTTCAGAAATTCTACCTTTTCAAAACTTTTTTAAATCCAATATTTGGTAAAGTATTGAAGTGACAAGTTACAAGACCATCAATTCAAGCAATCTATAAAAGTCCCAAAATGTTTCTTTAAACGCTTTTAGTAATAGAAAAAATGAGAGTTTAAGCATAAAATTTGTGTAAAAACGACACTTTTATTTGTCAGCTCGCTGTATTACAATATTATTTTATTTCATTCAGGAAGGGTAAGCACTTGCCGCTTTCCCGATTTTACGCCTTCGCTTGCTCGCATTCGACATCTTTATGCCTTCAAGGAGCAAAAAGATAAGACGTATTTTTCGCTGATAGGGTTAGAAGAAATAAAATCTCTAGTCTCTTTCTTCTTTCTTTTTATCTCAACTGGATCCTCTGTTTTCGACAGCATTTTATTTCCGAATGCTAGTATCGCGGAGGCATTAGTTACTTTCTCTTCGGTAACCGAATGCGACAAGAACTATCATGGGAAGAAAGTTTCGGTGGAGAAACTTTAAAAAAAAAGAAAAAGAAGAGGAGGAAATGAAAAAAAGGAATCTTGTTTTCAGGACAACAAGAAGTAAATGCTCTTATCTTTCTCGCTTTGAAGAGTTTCTTATGAGTATTTCAGAACACACTCGAACAATATAATAAAAAGCAAGGTAAAGCACATTCGCAGAATATGAAGATTTTTTTTCTTCCTATTCCTGTTTCAGAACTGTAGGAATTATGTTTAATACTGAAACGAATGGCATTCTGTTATATATATGCAGACAAATCAACTGATAGATAAAGGTAGAACAGCAGATAGCGAAGAAATAAATGGATTTGACAGCAAATCCTTGTCATCTGTTTAACAGTGAGTCGTTAGCAAATGAATAACAGCTTCAGTTTTGCAAATACTTTCAAGTACAAACTATATTACAATGCTTTTGTTATAAGGAACGTCGGCTTCACAAAAAATTTGAAATCGAAACAGCTATATTTAGCTTCCCAGAACTATTTGCTTTTCAACAATGGGGGGATTTAATTTATAAAAGTTCAGTAATTAAAGTATGAAACAAATATGCTGGTGGAGAGCAACTTCCTTTAGCATTAATGGGATTCCTCTTCGGGAACAATCCCAAACGGAAAACAACAATTGTTGTGCCTTTGCGCCAGTTAATTATGTTGTCAAGGGGCACTCACTTAATTGCTAATTAAAGCGGTGTAAGATGAAAGCAGCTAAAGAACAGGCCTCGGCAATACTGCAATTCCACCACTGCTCTATATTTTGCAATTAATGCGCCTTTGTTTATGTCTTAGTCATTTTGAGGCATTTATCCTTTAAGTGTCGTTGCTTAAAGAATGCCTTAAGTTAAGGATATGACAAACCATATATATTAGAGATCGTTTGGCTAAATTTCTTGTTTAATATGATTCTGTTGAAAGATAATTATAACGGAACATAATTGGATATCGTATTGTGGATTTCCAATTGTCCAATGCATTGGATAATTGGAGATCGTTATGCATTGTGATAAGTTGACTACTCTATATCAAATGAGTGTACGGAGTTTTGAAAGTTTGTTTATCAGACTAAATCTATTACTTATAATCTTGATGGAATTATTTGAGTTTACTATTTTTTCCATAGTGAATGCCTATTATAAATCACATGTATCTATCATAAATGGCATATTCCTATCATAAATCCCATATACTTATCATAAATAATATATACCTATCATGAATTTTATAAACCATATCAAATAACTGTGTAAAGGACCCATAAAGGATATGTGTGTCCTATTTGCTGCGTCACTCATCACCCGAATATTGACTCGCAAAGCTTCTAAAAACGTTTTCATTTCTTTCTCTTCGGGATGCACTCGCGCATTATCTCGTTTTAGAGTGCAATAAGTTTCAAATTTTTAGTTTTTTTAGTTAATTTATAAATAAAATTATTTCCCTAAAGCTTTGCAATGATAGAAGTCGCAACAAAATCGCAACAAAAATTGCAATTATTGGAGTCGCAACAAAAAAAACAACGAAGAATGTAAAAATAATATTTATCTGGAAAGAGCCTTCTAACTTGGATGGGAGACAGTTTTTAATTTAGGTTAGACTCTTTTTTTAGTAACAAAAATTCAAAATTTTAATCACACATATCTCCAATAATTTTTCAGATATTTCCATGAAACTTTTTCTTGTATTTTTACCATGGCATAGATTACAATTTTCTAAATATATCTTTGGCATATCTCCTCTATTTTTAGTTACAGTTTCATAGCTTTCTTATTTGGTCACTAGGAGCATTGTAATTCATTCTTTTAAATTTAACATAATCATTTTTATAGGTACACATACCTGACTGTATGAGATGCCATTTTGAATTCATAAGGCTTCGAAAGGTTTTACCAATTTTTCATCAACTTTAAATGAATATTATGGAAGCATTTCTCAGCAAGTTTTCTCATAAGTTTTCAATTTAATTAATTAAAGTTATAGAAAATAATTAAAACCCCATTGTGTGATCAAAGTATTTATTAATACAGGGTGGTAAAAAAAAACTTTTCCTATATATGAAACCCTAGCTGTCAATCCGCTCAACCAATCGAATCAAAATTTCAGACAGGGTTGTTTGAAGGTATGCGCTGGAGATTGTGATGATTCTAACAACGCAGAATTTACGGTTACGGTAACCGTGAGATAATTTCAAACTTTTTGAATGGCAACGCCCACTTTTTTTGCTCAAATTGATCAACGTATTAAAAAATTGCAGATATAAAGAATTTGCAAAGGAGCGCATTATAAAGGGTTAATGATAACACAGAGAGGAAGAGCCTTGACGTACTTTGCATAACTCACAGGATTAAACAGTTGAAGCACAAATCGCAGAATATTATATGCAAAGCATTGCTTGTGCAAAAGCCTTTAAAAAGAAATGTGGGAAAGAAATGTGGGTTTCTTGAGTAAGATGTTCGATTGTGCCAACAAGAGGACGTTTGCAAAGAAACAACGAGGTGAATTCATAAAGCTATTTTATCTAAAAGGGAAAAAGACTGTCGAAGCAATGCGAATTTATTGGCGATATCACAAGCTAAAAGGAGGCCCATGTTCCGTAAGAAGTGTACGTGATTTAGCATGAAAATTTGAAAAAAAAACTGAATGGCACTTGCGATCGACCTCGATCCGGGAGGCCATCTTTTCCAGTTGAAGTTATTGTTGCGTACATAACATACTGGAAGAAGTATTTCTTGCAATGCGCATTTACCGAAAACCACAGCAATCAGGCTTTTGCGCTCCGTTCTGTGGATGTTTCCTAATCAGTTTCAGGGCATCCAGAGGTTGCAATTTGAAGATGAGCAACTGCGTGCGACGCAAATTTTTTTCTCATCAGATATGATGAAGATGAAAGATGGCTGCTGCGTATAGTATAGACGGATAAGGCACCTTTCTCTTTAACTGGAAACGTTAATGGTAGGAACTGCGTTCACTGGGCTGACAAAAACCTTCAAGATGGGGTACCAGTGCCTCTACAAGAAGCCAAAGTTACAGTGCGATGCGGCAGCTCTAGTATATTTGTGCTGGGTCTGTACTTCTTCGAAGAGGTCACTACCACAGGTTTGAAACCGTGCTCTGTTACAAGTGTTCGGTATAAATTAATGTTGCAGAATTACGTTATTCTTCAATTTCAGCAACGAAATGCCATTAGCAATTTAACGAACTGTTATTAGTAGTGATGCAAGATGGGGCTCCTCCACACATTGCCCAATGTGTTCGACCAGTGTTTCAACTTTGGTGATAGAAGAATCTCTCTTAACTTTGCGGGTTTGTGGTCACAGCTACCTCATAGAATTTACTTTTATGGACCTCTGGTTCTGGTGTTATCTGAAATATAAGGTGTACACGCCTTGTCCAAGAGATGCATCATGATTGAAAAATGCCATGACACATCTAATAATAACTTTGATATTTGAAAATTTTGGAATTTATTGATAAAAATACTTATTATGGTCATGTAAAAGGTTGGAAGTAGTTTGAAGTTTGCTAACTTATTTATAAAGAATCATAAAATAATGTTAAAATTGAGTTTTACATAAGCAATAAGTTTTTTGTAAATCATCTAATATTTCTAAGTTTTATATCAAATGGGAATGTACAATATATAATTTCCATTTTTGATCTTTTCCGTATCTAGAAAATTATACAAATCAGATGAGAAAAAATGTGTCGCCATAATAAAGTCAAATCGTGCGTAAGATAGTTTATATATAAATATTATTCTAAAGAAAAAGTTATTGAGATTTTATGTTATGAAGATTGACAATATTAAGACTTTACGAGATGATCAAACACAAAAACCCGATTAAATAATAACTGAGGCGACAAATATGGGTTAGGTAATATTTTAAGCACACAAATTCTTAGTTTCTATTGTTAAATACATATGAAATCTTTATTAATTATATCGAATATAAACTTTTTGAAGTATAGACAAACTATTCTTGTAGTGGTTACATAACTTTACTGTTTTCTCTTTTGATACAACAGATGGCGTTACCTTATTAACATCGACGTATATTTCCCATGATCCCTATTGAAGGTCTATAGATTGTATTCTAGTGACTGTTACGTATTTTCCGCGTTTGTGTGGTTTGTCTTTTGAAATGTGGAACAAAGAAAATAATTAAATAATAGCTCCTGTAACACGTTCTTCTACCTCATAATTATGTCATAAAAAGTCCCGTAATTCTACATACTTTCACTTTCTTGGCCTTTCCGGTGACAATTGCCCTCCTTGGTGTTTTAAGTACTTAATTTTCATTTCTTTTTAACCCTGATGGTGGCATTTGCCAAAACCTCCTGGCTCTTATACCAAAGTGAAAATGAGATGAAATTAAATATGGATGCTCTCTCGGTAACCCTTATCACTAATTTCTTTCGATATTTTTATTCCAGATTTTAAAAACTCAAGGCTGAAAGTTTTAATTTTGATAAGACAGCAATACGTTTATAAAAGAAATATTTTTTTTCTATTTATCAACAGTGAAATAGAGATATTGGATATTTTCCACATACTAACTATATCAAAAAACATGAACAATTTAACGTAACAGAAAATTAAATCTCATTCCCACCAAACCTTTGCATAAAGAAATATTGATAAAAATACTCCTTATTTCTTTCAAACTAGGCTGGATATTAAAGAATCCTTCCTGCATCCCCACTTCTCCGGATGAGAGAAATACGATTCATTTTAATGTTACGCAGTCCGGAGTTGGTTTAAAGTTTTCAAATGAATATATGTTTGTCATTCTGTATCCGAAACGTCGGAAAAAGCACTCAAGACTTTCATTTCACCTTAGAAAAGGGCCACCCCATCCCACTCACCCCCAGCCTGTTCCTATGATGCACCTCAGGTTGGGAGACATGCATTTTATGAGGAAATGAGAACGGTTCTAGGAATTTTAGGACAGATGTATTAAAGAAAGGTATTACTGCACTCCCGCTCACAGTATTATGGATTTAAACAAAAGAAAAAAAGAAGAAGAAAACGGAAGATATCCTTTTTTGAATGATATGAAAGGTGGAAACAAATAGTCAGTCTGGTGAAGTTATTACGTTATTATCCTGAAACATCCTCTGCAATTTTGGAATTTTTTTTCTGTTTCCTTCACGGGGATTTGATTTATGCGTCTGGATCGCACGATCCAATTTCAGATGAAAAAAGAATCGGTCGGCAGGAAAGATTTAAATTTTGCAAATTATTTTCAGTGTCCCAACCACCAGAGCAGAGTTTTTCTTTTAATTTCGTTTCAGAAACAAATTGATATATCAATCAGTTAAATATTGTTATAAAAGGTTTTATTAATAAAGAAACGAAAAAAATAAAAGTAATACACTATAATTTAACAGCTTATTTAAACACTTTTTTTCAGCAAAATCAGTTACAGAACAAAAGCTACAAACACACAGCTAATTCTATTCGGATTATACTGACATATTTCACATTACATCTAATCAAGTAAAATTAGTATATTTTTTAATTTACATAAATAATGTCGAAATTTTTGTCATCAATGAAAGAAAAAAAAATTGGAAAATATTTTACATTTTTGTTTCTTTTAGACACAGTATGAAGCTTTCTTTTCAGTTTTGATAAAACAAAATATGAAGAATAATCTTATATAGAGAAAAGCATATCAAAATGAATTCCTTTTTTTAAAAAAAATTGCATTAATTGAAAGTACAGAACGAAAAAAAGCAGTACGATAAAAATTGATAAGAACAGATCGAAGAAATACAATTTTACTGATATAAATAATTCTGAACAAAATTTTTATTCAGACGTCTTGATTTGTAGAAATAGATGGTCACTAATTTTACATTTTTTGAAAATGTAAATGGTTGCATTTGAATTGTATACCCTAAAAGAATACTATTCATATTTTTTTTAATTAACTAAATTTTTATGATTGATAAAGACTATGATCTAAAGATAGATCAATGATAGCTCGAAAAAAAAAGTAAACGCATATTTCTAAACTATCAACTGGGTATAAATATATTTAGACGTAATTGTAATTGAAATTTAATAATTGAATATTATTAATGCTTCAGCTTATCTCCATCGAAAATGAATTCCTTTTATGTATGCATTGAAAAGAAATATGCAAACTATAAATAATATTTTACGTTCATAAGTACAAAACAAATTATAAAAAAGCATTTTAGTAAAATTATTTCGTTTTATAATTAGCAAATTTTAATGATTTGTGCCCTTAATTCGACGAGATGCTGTTTAAAACCTTGCATGTTGGTCCTTTTATTTTTTAAAAAATATTGTTTTTTTTATAATCATATATAAAACTTGAACCTCGCTTTTTAGCTCAGTACCATACCTTACATCATTGTTAGGCTTTTTCAAGACTCACAGGTTTAAGCTTTTATACATTTGGATTTTGTAATCTTTCCATATATTGATTTTATTATAATTTGAAACAAATATTTTAAACTCAAGAATGTGTTGCAGTTAAGAAAAAGATGGCTTTTGTGTCATAAAACAAGAATTTCAACTCAAATCAACTTTAATTATGTTTATCAGTGTTTTATTTTCCTTAATTATTGAAATTTTTTTACTAATTGTTTTCAAAAATAAATAATTCGGAATCGTTATTAAAAGTAAAGAATTATCAGAGCAGGTTTTCAAAATTTAGTCTAATCCTGCACAAACACATTATTTGGTTTTAAGCAATTTGATTCTGTGCAGATCATGAGACATTAATCAGAATAATTAAATGTTACACCAAAAAATATGTTTTATGATATACTTTGAGAATAGAAATTAAAATGATTAATATTCAAATGTATTACTTTTGCATCCATTATCATTATCCATACAATAAATTACTAGTTCTCTGCAGACTGACAGAAGTTTCCATCATTGATTTGCTTATTAAGATCTCAATTCTATGTTAATTTATTAATTTTAATTAAAATAAAGTCGTAATAGGAAAAATTAAGTAATTATTTTATGAAATAATTTTTTCATGCCATCTAATCTTTAATAGGAATAAAAAATTTCATTTGATATCACAGATGAATAATCTAAAAAAAATTGATCATTTTGAGATATATCATATATATAATTTCATATATATAATTTCTAAAAGAATAGAAATTAAAAGCCCTTTAAGGGAAATAAAGTTTTAAGCCTTGTTTAAAATATAACATTTAACGATATCATTATATGAAAAGAAATTAGTTATAATGTTATGATCTGGGACCGAAATTAAAATACTATGCTTAATTGATATATATTTTTATAAGACTATTAATTTGAGTATATGGATGTTACAAAAACTGAAAATTGAAACATTTTTCTCTTATTTTTGAAGCAAAAATATTTTAATTTCTTGATGAGGGTTTTCCAATCCACATTACTTTATATAATATTTTGTACAGACTTTAATAATACAATATGTTCCATAAATTATATATGTATTTGGGAGTCTAACTAAATCTAAAAACTTTAGATTCCTCAGATAGCGGGGGTTTATCGGGGTGATGTCTAAGGTTTTTTCTAAAAATATTTACGGATCACTTTCTACACCAAGATTATAATGATGCAAACGAAGGATGAAAAGATTCTTTAAAAAATAAAAGAATTTATTTAGAGTTAAAGGGAAATGTTTACAGGGGGAGTATTTACATAAATATATTAAAAGAATTAAAACATAGAGTTATTAAATAAACAGAAAATTAGATTATTTCTAGGAGAACGTTAGAAGCAGCAAAACATTATGACTGAAAACATATTACCTCGTAGCTACATAAGTTTGCGAGTGGGAACCGCTGACGATTGATACGTCTTTCCTAGTGAAGCCTCTAGCTCAATATTAATTGGAACAGTTTTTCAAAAGCTCGATAGATGGCGTTGTTCTGGAATGCTATACTAATTGAAAGTATCGTTCTCTGGGAAATGATCTAAACTTTTACAATTCTCGCTTTGATTTAGTCTACCATCGGGTGTCGATAAAACAAAATGAAGGCAGAGGATGGTTAAATAAAATAGCTCTGTGAGATATCCCACACACACAGACACACACACACACACACACACAGACACACACACACGTTAACGCTTAAGCCCGAAGTCCGGCAACATCTCGAATTGGTCGGCCATTTCGCCGCTTGACCGAGATGTATGGTCGAAGCCCGACGTAATTGAAACGATCACTGAATATTCTACTTTGGCCGGCCACGATGTTCCGGCCCCAAACGAGACGTTCTCATAGCTCATTCAAGAATGCCCGGTAAGTGATGGATCTGACTCTTGTTAATTTGCAAGCTCAAGAAGCAAAGATGCCGAGAAGTTCATGTGCAAACTTTTCACCAGCTAAAGTTAAAAATAATGTGCTTATCTGCATACCAGATGAAGACAGGGGTCGTGGCGACCCAAGAAGCGTTCTTGCTGGTGACATGAACGTCGAGGACGGTTTCCATAAGCTAGGAACAGTACATGACGTTCTCAAACAACAGTATTCCAGAAATGTGTTTCACATTCTGCACGAGAAACTATTCACGGTTGGTTCGATAGGTACAGAAGAAAAATCACTACGAATTGTCGCATCTTTCCAATCGCTGACAGGGGGTCAAGGCTACAAGAGATGCAATTGTTCGATTAAGCGTGCAACAAATTGCTGTAAATGCAGAAGCACCAAAATTTATTATATTTCGAAATGTCGCAAAAGTTCAGCTTGTTGTAATTAGTGATTACAGTTATTTATAACTTATAAAGAATGAATTTATGGTTGTACAGAGCCTATAAAATGTATCAATGATTTTTTTTATTCCAACGTTGGCCGATCCTCCTATGCCGATCGTGATCTGGCTGGCCAATTTCCGAAATCAAGAAAAGATCGGACATTGACCAGCTAATTAATAGCGTTTTTAGCTATTTCGTGATTTGGCTGGCCGTTTCATGCTTTAGCCGATTTTAAGCTTTGAAAGTAAGATATATGTGCATTTACATTGAATAACATTAAAAAAAACTATGTTGTCTATAAAAGTGTATGTTGTAAATATTCCAGTTAAAAAATTCAAAAACTTAGGCATGAAGGAAGAGAGACAGGGAGACATTAAAGACCGGGATATGTTTAATTTTATGTACTTAATAAATTGATGGTAAAAAACTCTTAAATAGTCCATAGCTCATATACATATGAAATAATTTGTATTATGTTTTGTTAGATTTTTATAAAATTAATATATATATATATATATATATATATATATATATATATATATCCTTAGTATCAAGAGTAATACATTTTTAACTGTATTGTAGGGCATTTTTACATTTTTTATTATTTAAATTTTCGCATATAGAATTTTGCACCCAATGTATTGTAAATTTTTCTTTCTTTTTTTGTTGCTGCTTTTAGGGAACTTTCATTATTGTTACTGAAACAATATAGTTTTTAAGACGTATAAACGTTTTTCACAATTATTAAACAATGCAAAATAAACTAAATAGCTCGAAGATTATTCACTAAATCTAGTACTATTGGGAATATTTTTCATCCTTCCAAATCTATTGAAAGGATAAAATCCAATTGTTCTTTAAAATCTGTTGAAAAGACAATTATATATCAATTTCATCAACCTAAACTGAGATTGTGTCACTAGCTTTTTATGTTCTATTTCCGTTTGGGTCTTTCCTTTATTAAAATGTTTTTAATTTTATTTGAAGATGCAATTTAATTTAATAGCATAAATTTTAATTATCAAATTTTTGACGGTTAATAATCGAAATAACATTAAAAAATACATTAATTTCTCCACTGCTGAATGCAATACTCTCAGAATTTCAAGTGTATTATAGCTACATCAAGTATTCGTTAACTTTTGTACTACTGAAAATAATTTGAATTTTCAAATCTATTGCAATGATATATTTTCACCTTCTTGTAAAGTAGTTATTTTTCTTTGTGAAATTTCTATTTAAGTCACATTTATTAAAAATTTATGCATAACAATTTATTTCAATGTAATTCCATAACTTACATTTTTATTAAGAAATTCATACTAAATAATTGATATTAAAATGCATGATTTCCACCAATTATTGAATATATTATTCTCAAAATTCCAAACATATTATTATGTTACAGCATATAACAAGATCTAATGTTTAAAGTATAGTCTATTTTGCCCTATTACCATCATATGTTATAATGTGTATGATAGTCAAATTTATGGTAGTAAATCATTAACATTAAAATGCATATTAATTTCACTTTTACTGAATATAATATTCTTGAAATTTCAAATATATTATAATGTTACCAATATTTAACACGATCTAATATTTAAAATATTCAATGTTTTGACACGGTATCATCCCATTTTAAAATGTGTATGCCAGTCATATATAGGATAGTAAATCACTAATTTTCAAATACAAATAAATCTCTCTATTACTGAATATAATATTCATAAAATTCCAAATACATAATCATTTTACCAACATTCAACATGATCTAAAATTTGAAATATAGAATATTTTGCCCTGTTAGCTTCCCATTTTAAAATGGGTATGATAATTAAATTTATGACCATAAATAATTAATATTAACATACACATTAATTTCTCTTTTACTGAATATATTATTCAAGAAATTTCAAATATATTATGTTAGCAAAACTTAACATGATCTTATACTTAAAATATAGAATGTTTCAACCTGTTATCATCCAAAGCTAAAATGTATATGATAGTCAAATTTATAATAGTAAACAATTTACATAAAAATGCAAATTATTTTCTTTATTACAGCATATAATATTCTATAAATTTCAAATGTATTATAATCTTTCTAATATTTAACATGATGTAATATTTAAAGTATATGACGTTTCGATCTGTTATGAGATTTTTAAAATGTGTATGAACAGTGAAATTTATGATAGTAAATATTTAACATTCAAATACATATTAATTCCCTATTACTGAATATAATATTTTTGAAATTTCAAGTACGCTTGAATATACTGAATACTAGTAATATGATAATTTTTAAAATATAGAATGATTCGCCCTGGTATCTTTCCATTTTTAAATGTGTATGACAGTCAAATGTATTAATGTAAATAACTAACATTCAAATACATATTAAACTCTCTATTACAGAATGTAATATTCGCGAAATTCCAGATACATTATCATTTTACCAACATTCAACATGATCTAATGCTTGAAATTGAGAATGTTTTGTTCTGTTATCTTCTCCTTATAAAATACGAGTCAACTGAAGCTTTGAATTAAAATATTTTATGCAGAATTACCAATGTATCACTATCGCGTAACTACGTGCCGTCAATGGTAAGGCTGGGAACACGATGCCACTTTGGGCTCTGAAATATATTTATTTTAATGGCTATATAGTCCCCTCGCTGCTGCTCTCTTCATCAGCGGGCCACGAGTTTATCGGAGCACGAATGCGAGGAGGACCAAATGGATTTGGGGCGGTGTCGGCAGCGCGCTCAGGTGTGAACGGAAACTAGTGGACTGGCAACTTGATTTATTGAGATGATGCACTCTGCTAAAGAATTTCATTCCCTTATTGCCTCGCAGTGAGTTCGATCGCACCTTCGAGGCTGCTCGCCCCACTACAAGAACAAGGCCGCCACGGCACGGAGAGAATTATTCAAAATAAGAATATTTATCTTATAGTTCCGACTAATAGGTATTTACGAACTTTGATAAAAGTTTGTACTTTGAATAAACAAGTGGGTTAAGTACGAGATTAGAGGAAACGAATGCAAAGAATTTTTTTATTCCTTCTATATGGATTTATTTTCGCAGCGTGTCTGTGCTTCATTCTGAATAAAAAAACAGAACACTAAAGATATACAATACAACATATTTGTAGTATTTAATTTTTTAAAAAATAATCTTTAATAATATCTTGTTATTTTGTATACCTATCTTTTATCAGACCAGCGATATTTGAAACGCACTTTACATTTTAGTGTCATTTAGTTGGGAATTCAAACCTACATGCTCTCTTCAAATG
>JAOUZG010040071.1:1569060-1588116 GCA_026289955.1 Argiope argentata | reverse complement strand
TAGTGTCATTTAGTTGGGAATTCAAACCTACATGCTCTCTTCAAATGGATGCAAGTAATAAACAAGTGGTGCTTTGAATAAAAAAGTGGTTCAAGTGCGAGATTAGAGGAAATGAACGCAAAGATTTTTATTATTATTATTATTTCTCTTAAATGAATTTATTTTCGAAGTGTGTTTGTGCTTCAGTATGAATACAAAGTGGAATACTAAATATATACAATATAGCATATTTGTAGTATTTAATTTTTTTTAAAAAATCTTTCATAATATCTTGTTATTTTGTATACCTGTCTTTTATCAGACTAGTGATATTTGAAACGTACTTTAAAATTTAGTGCCATTTAGTTGCGAATTCAAACCTACAGGCTCTCTTCAAATGGATGCAGGTAATAAACAAGTGGTCATTTGAATAAACAAGTGGTTTAAGTGCAAGCTTAGAGGAAATGAACCCAAAGAATTTTTTATTCCTTCTATATGGATTTATTTTCGAAGCATGTCTGTGCTTCATTCTGAATAAAAAGTGGAAAAGCAAAGATATACAATAGAAAACACATAAAGTATTTCTTAAAGTCTTTCATAATACCTTAATATCTTTTTATTTATATAAATATCTATTCTTAGGACAGAACCATTTGAAACTGGCTCTTCTTTTAATGTTATTTATTTTCAAACTATAACCTACATGTTTTCTCCAAATAGAATAAGTTTTTCTTTAATTATCATGTCAGAACATGATGCTGTTTATGGTACGTTGCATGTACTTAAGTATATACATAAAATACATGTACTTAAATAATTAAGAAATCGTTATGAGAAAGCATATAACAACTTTCATCATCAACAGCCAAGCGGATACGCTTACAATAAAAAATACATATTTAATATTAAGACAGAGAAACTTCTCTGAAAACTAAAAACAAATATTTCATATTAAAACCTGGAGAGAAAATATTTCAAGGATAAATCACTGAATAAATAAGTTGCTTAAAATAATTATTCTCATTATACTAATCATTCCTTTCCAGTTAGCAGTTATTAAATTATGAATTTTTCTATGTACTTTAAGAATCGGAAACTAAATTTTGATAATATAGTGAAAATTTTATGAGACCTATTGCATGAAGATTAAGCTTAATTGGAATGAAAATTTTGAATATTATTAAAACTGAAATATCTCTGGATTTTAAAAAAAACTTTTCCTGTACCTGCTTGTGAAATAAAACATAAAACATCGAAATAATTATTAAAATCTGAGTGTATCTACCAAAATTAGCTGACTGGATTTTAAACAATAATTTTAATACAGTACTTGTATCGTGTTTCAACATGTAACTAATTAGCTAGAATTAATTTTCTGAATTTACAGAGCTTTAATTTGGGGAATTGTAAAATTTAAAATATAAACTTCATTTGAAGTAATCGCATAATTATAATGAACTAAAAATATACATTAAAAAAATTCGAGGGGAAAAAGTAATTTTTTGTTATATATGAAAAAGATAATACAGCAATAATATTTGACGTGGTTTTACTGCAACAACAATTATCACAGTAGGTTTCTTTGTAGGTTAAAGGATAGTTACTAGAAGCACTTGCCCTGGGCAAGTTTCGCCAAGGCATCAGCGGGGTTTAAGCCAAAAGTATGCGTCTCTTGTTTCAAGTAGTGCCAACTAAGACCAAATTTACGACTTATATACACATTCATCACAGTCGCCTGCACGGCTCATTTTTACTGGGAGGCACAATCAAACACCTTACAGATAGAACGCAGAACAGCCATGCCCAAACCAGGACTCGACCCCGAGATGCCCAGCTCTAGGAGAAGAAGCACTATCCCCAAGCCAGGGCACCGACTTATTTCCAATGTATGAGAGAGTATTAATATTTTATTTTCCAATTTTGGCAAAAGAAAAATAGATCATAGTTGGCTTCATTAATTTGTTATCTTTCGGAGGTAGCAATAACTTGTTTGTTAAGTTATATCACTGACTTTTTGACCCACCATGAAAGAAGACGGATAAAAAATTCAATAATTGGATCGCTAATACAACAACACTATTAGAAACACTGGTTGAGTCCTAAGAGCTTTTACCGGTCACGGTACGAACCTTCCCTAATGAAGTACGTCCCGTCATCGATGGGTTGAACCAAACCTCACCTTTCTTTGTTTCCTTTAAGGTGGCGAAGACTAACCACCATGCCAAAATCTTCATATTCCCAATTACGAAGTGCGTTTCCATGAGAGAATCATTTATGAGGTAAAATAAATCAATTAATATTGATTTGATCAGAAAATTCATGTAATCTTCATTAGAAAGGAAAAGTTAAATATAATTTTGAGTAATATGGAAGAATTCTTTTTCTTCAGCATTTGCTGTTGCTAGAGCTGTTTATTTAGTGCATAAATTGCAAAACAGAATCTTTATGTTTTTAATTTTGTTAATAATATTAAAGAATGATAAGTAGTTTCCTAAACTCTGTCAAAATAATGCTTTTGCATTCATAATTTGTAGAGGTTCTATTCTTCTCTAGGTAAAATCTCATAATCGAAAAAAAAAATCTTTTGAGTAAAAGATTGATGATGGGTATATCGAGTTCGCAGTTGGTTTCAAACATTTCTTCGAGGGTGGAAAGAAAATTGGATACGTTAAGAAATTTGATCGTCTTCAGAGAACTTTGATGGATGATTCAAGTCCTGAAGGCCAACTGTTTATGACATCTGTCTCCATTTCAGAAGAATCAAAATTGTTGATAGTCTCGAAGATTTATCATACATGGAGTATGGATTCGAGTAAGGTAATTGGCTTGTACCAATTGAATGCTAAATAACCCCTTTCGAATAAAATTTGACAGAATTTAACATTTTCAAAGACCAAATACTGTTATTTTTATTCTGAAATATCAACTTCAATTTTAATATTAGAAAAATCATAGAATTTATCTAATGTTCTACATAAAATGAACAGTTTCCCAAACATACATTCATAATATTATATTTCATCTTAATAAATTAAAGAATTATATTTATAAATTTAAATGAATAGAATAAAGAATATTTTAGTCTCAAAGAAATTATTTCGATATAGCAAAATTATCATTGTTAAGCCTTTTCCTAAGAGATCTGTATTTTATTTCAAAAATTAAGTGAAATGAATGTCAAAATGTGTTGATTAAATTTTTATAAGCTTGGCTCTATAAAAGTGAATATTAAAATGTGTTACTGTATCAGAAGTAAGCTTTATATAAGTCATTATTAAGCAGTTTTATATAACTTATGAAAGTGTTATTAATTATTATCAATTTTTATTAGAAATAATAAAATAAGAAGGCAATATACCATAAGAAAAATATATTTCACATACGAAATAAAAATTAATTCAAAGGCATTTAAAGAAAAGTATTTTGTCGTTAATATTTTCAAGTAAACAAATAACCAATGCTAATATAGGAAAATAATTTTTGTTTGATTAGAAAGGAAAATATTATAATACTTATATTTTAGAAAAACTATAGAAATTTATTTTAAATTTATACAAAATAATAATTACTTATTCACTATTTTTTGAAAAGGATACCACATATATTTAAAGAAAAATAAATATTTTAAATAGTAAGGTTGTATTAGTTCTTAGATCATTGTCTTGTACATTTATAATTTTTAAAAGGGTTTTCAAGGTAATTTGAAAGAAATTTCTAAATATTTTGCAATGAAATTTCTTCAGAAGTTAAATTAACGAACCATAAGCGCATACAAAAGATAGAATATTTTATATCATTCTAACATTTAGGAAAACTTCTAAAATTTAAATAATTCTCTTTATCTTTATTAACTGTGTACGATTTTTATTAAGGAAATTTTGGTATACGATTTTCATGACTGAAATTTCGGAGTACGATTCTTATTATTGAAATTTTGGAGTATGATTTTTATTATTGAAATTTCCGAGCTTTTTTCGGAATTATTGAAATTTGGAATTATTGAAATTCCGAAAACACAGGACAGGAGTTCGTGAAAAGAAAATTTAATTTAAAGTACTCAACATTTTTGATTAAAGGAAAACAGCTGCCTTTATAAATTAATTATTTTTATTTTCATTCTTTTGAAAATTTAAATAAAAAGAACGTTATGTTTCGCTGTTGACTTGCCACTGAACTAATTAAATTTTATACTTAGCATAGTTTTACAAAATTCCAACTGCTGCTTTACAAACAAAGTGTACATTTCAGTAGAAAAAAATAATTCTACAGATAAAGTTATTTTTTGATACCAGAATCTGAAAATATGATAAAAATATTGAGTCAAAAAAATATGTGTGATATTATGTTGAAATAAGTTTTTCTAAAAATTAATTTGAAGTTTCTAAACATTTAATAATGTTTCATATCTCATGTAATATCAATTATTTTGAATAATAATTTCATTAAATCGAAAAAGTTTTTCACACTCCAAGCTTGTCCTCAATTCTTTTGTATTCAGTAAAATGAATTTCAATATTCAAACTAAAATCAAAACGATTTTTCTTCAGTTAATACAATGAAAACATTTATTTACCATATTAGAAAATTAATGCCTTCGAAAACTTACAGCAAAGGAAAGAGAAATGTTTTTTACTTAAATGGTACTTTCAAAACGGTGTAAATTAATTCAATGAATTATTCTACAATATTACAATATTATCAATATAAAAGTAATTTAATTAAAATATTTTAAATATAATGATTATCTAACTCGTATCATATAGTTTAAAATTCTTTATTGATTCCTCATATTTCCATCAATGAAAGAAAAATATTACCAAAATGTACATGATTCAACCGAATATTTAAATACTAAGAATGCAGAATATGATAAAAGTAATATTCAAATTGTTTGAAGGAATATAATGCACAGTAAATGTATTTCATGATATGAGAGAGATTATGATATATCATATTTTATTTAGAAAATTAGTCCCTCAAATCTGAAGGAAAATGACTTAAACATCTGAAACATCTGAAGGAAAATGACTTAAAAGTCTTGAAAATTTTTCCCTTCAAATAATATCTGAGTGTAAGAAATAATGTTTCAAAATTACACTTTAAATAAGTATTCTTTTACTTAAAGTAGCTTCATAATGACTGACTTAAAAATAATTCTTCGAGAAAACTATATTTAACATCATCTGAAGAATAAGACCGCATAATCTATTCAATGTTTAGCTTATGAAATAAACGAAATGAAGGATTTTTTAACATGTAAATTATCAGATAAAAATGTAAAGTAGAATTCACAATTTTTGTAAGAAATTAAATTAAGAATATGCGAGTTAATATTTGCTTCGTTGCTGGGGAAAAAACCCTTGATTGCGAAAGTAAACTTCAAGTCATTTTTGGAGGGAATATAATCTAAAGTTGTTTGATGCCCCAATATTCTGTACTGAATCTCATGGTGCTCTTAACTTAAAGAGACCGACCTTCTTAAGCGGTTTCCTAAAGCATATGCATTAATTTACATACAAAATGAATGATCCCTGGTGTTGTTGAATGGAGTTTATCTTATTAAAGCATTCCTCATGCGAAAGTCAAGTTGAAAGAATATTTAAATCGCTTTACTTTTCACTCGGTGTATAAACTCTCTCTTCTTTAGGAAAAAAGCAATTTAGAATCTGGAAAAGGAATAAAAATTTCTTCTAAATAATTTTGAGAGGCAAAGAAAACGTTTTTAAAAGCGAACGATTTCCAATTTAATTTTGAAAATTGCGATTCTAAGATCTATTTTTTTATTTCTTCCTGCTTTTTCGTTAATTTTAAAGAAATGTTTCTATCCAGCAAACATTACTTTCGTTTCTGGAATATATTTGAAAAAAAAAATATCTTCATTTAATACGTCGAATTTTGTGCTAAATAAATACATCTTTTTTAAAAAAACTTTTTTCAATACGAATCTTGGCAACATTAATTTGCATTAAAATGAAATCCCAGATTCAAAAGATTTCGAGATATGTTCTAAATCTCCGTTTTATTAATTAAATATTTTTCAGAATATTTACTTTTGAGTGAATTGCGTTGTCATCATATTTTATTAAAGAGTAGTTTCATTTTTTATATGTTTGCTTTTGAATAAAATAAATCCGAATGAAATAATCCAGTTCTTTTTAAAAATTTGAATTAGCATGTAGCAAAAGAAAAATATATAAACATTCTACGCGCTTTAGTTTTTTTCTCAGCAATAACATGTTTTCATATGGAGCAGAAGTTATTGAGGTTTATCCTTGATTAATCATTTTTTATAACTCTGAATGAGTCCAAAAAGGTTGAGAAATTAAAAATAATCAGAAATTAATACTAATAACAAAATTGACAATTTTTTTGAAGCATTGTAACTCATAAAATAACCTCTTAAATTATTAATGTTTGAAAGAGAGAAAAGCAGTATCTATCTGTTCTTGTTAAAGCTAAATACACAATCTTAATAAATATTGTGAAAAAAACTATTTTTGTGTTTCTTCCGTATTTATTTTTGTCACTTAAAAACTGTGATACTCTTCGACAGTTTGATATAATTGTCTATAGTACTATTGAAACATTCGAAGGATATATTAATCTTTATGGTTCTTAAATCGAATAATTCCAAATTAAAGCCATCCTTATAAGATCATGAATAGAGAAACTGTGGATATAATTATCGATATTACCGATAAGCTTTATAACAAGATTTAAGAATTATCTGTTTTCTTTATAAGCTCTATAACAAGATCTAATAATTTTCTATATTACTTATGAGCTTTATAACAAGATTAAAGAATTATCTCTCTTATGTATAAGCATTATAACAAAATCCAAGGATTATCTATGCTACCTATAAGCTTTATAACAAGATCTCTCTGGACTCATATACCAGCCGAAATTTTTTTTACCACTCAGTGATGGTACTAATACATTATATACTGAAGTGACAAAAGTCATGGGATAGCAATATACAAATATACAGATGGCAGTAGTTTCGCAGGGAAAAAGTATAAATGCACAGTTCGTTTTCCAGAGCTTTCATTTGTGTTCAAGTTATTCATGTGAACATGAGTTTCGTGATTTATGGCGGTACGACGAGAATTAACAGACTTTGATCGTGGAATGTTAGTTGGAGCTAGACGCATGGATCATTCCATTGCGGATATCGTTAGTGAATTCAACATTCCGAGATCCACAGTATCAAGAGTGTGCCGAGAGTATGAAATTTCAGGCATCACATCCCACATGGACAGCGCAGTGGGCGACCACCTGCACTTAACGACCGAGACCGCCGACGTCTGTGTAGAATGGTCAATGTTAATAGAAACGCAAAACTTCGTCAAATAACTGCAAGAATCAATGTGTGACGTACGAGGGACGTGTCCGATAGGACAGTGCGGCGAAATTTGTCTTCCTTGGGCTATGTCAGTAGAAGACCGACTCGAGTGCCTTTACTGACAGCACGACATCGCCTGCAGAGACTGTCCTGGGCTCATGAGCATATCGACTGGTCCCTAGACTAGTGGAAAACCGTGGCGTGGTCAGATGAGTCACGATTTCAGTTGTTACAGCTGATGGTAGAGTTCGAGTGGGGCGCAGACCCCACGAAGCCATGGACCCAAACTGTCAGCAAAGCACTGTTCAAGCAGGTGGTGGCTGCATAATGGTGTGGGCTGTTTTTACATGGCATGGACTCGGTCCTCTGGTGCAACTGAACCGATCATTGACTGGAAATGGTTATGTTCAGCTGCCTGCAGATCACTCGCAGCCATTCAGGGACTTCACGTAACCACACAACGATGGGATTTTTAAGGATGACAATGCGCCATGCCACCGGGCCAGAACTGTTCACGATTGGTTTGAAGAGCATTCCGGAAAATTCCAGCGCATGATCTGGCCCCCTAGATCTGGCCACCGATATGAATCTCATCGAGCATTTATGGGACATCATCGAAAGAGCCGTTCGTACCCAAACTCCTGCACCATCGACACTTTCACAATTATGGACGTCTATACACACAGCATGGTTCAATATTCCTGCAGAGGACTTCCAACGACTTGTGGACTCCATGACACGTCGAGTTGTTGCACTTCGCCGGGCAAAAGGAGGACCGATACGATATTAACAGTCATCCCATGACTTTTATGACTTCAGTGTATTATATATATATATATTAGCAAGGTACGATTGCACTGATATGTTTACTTGCTTTACGCTATTACATGGAGTTGCACTTGGGAAATGTTTTACTTTCAAATTTTAATGGTTTTGGTTTCATGCCTTATTGTCTTTCTTGTGTTTGGTTTGGAGCAATATGTTTTGATCCTATTTAGGTGTTAAAATTTTGGATATAACTTGTCTGTTATTGTATAATTTTTAACTTTGATACTACTTTTATCTTCAAAACCTAATATATATTTTGAGGATTTTGGTTTTATGTTTTATGCTCTGCTTATTTGGTTTTGAATATTTTGCTTTCATCCTATTTAGATTTATAAAAATTGTTATTACACAATTTATTTTTAATTTTCTGATACTAATTTATTTCCAAAACCTAAATTTTCTACGATTTTCGTATCATGAGGGGGTCAATTTTTTGCGCAAAATTCAAACCCTTGCCGAAAAAATACCTTGTTTGAATTCTTGTTTGAGAGTGATCCTTTAGAAAATTTTCAGGCTGGATTCCTCATTTATTTTTATTAGGAAATAACAACCATATTTTTTATTAAATTGGTTTAGGTCATGTGTGTTTTAGTAGTAGCAACATTAGTGCTCAAAATGCAATGCATGATTTATTGATTTGATCCAGAATTAATGTATTGTTCATTCAATTTCACAAATATGACGTTTTTGATTAATTTCTTATATATATTTATGTTGTCAAACGTAAGGTAGTAAAAAATTAGTTTTGGAATAAAGTTTTTGTATCATGAATTTTTAAAATTTATCATTATTTAAAAATTTTATGAAGGAATTATTATGAGGTAAACCCGATAATTTTAACGGTGGAATTGCATAACTATATATACAATTAATGACTGTGCGCAAAATTTTCATTATATCAATTTAAAAAAAGAAATAGGTCAAATAACATCAATGCATATCAAAATGTATCATACAAAATTCAATCATTTTCAAGGAATTAGGCTAATTAAAAGATTAAAATGATATCTGCTATGCATATTTCCTGTCAGAACATAATTTTTTTGACGAAAAAACGCCACGTGCTCTTGTAAGTTAAATTATATTTTTACTCATTTTAACTGTTTCATTAAATGGGAAACTTTAATACTGCGAAAGATCCAAAAAACTTTGCCTTCCATATATAGCTTTTAAAAAAATATCACATTTCTTGTTTATTTCATTTTATATAATCACTTGCTCAAAATGACATTTTTCTAGGTTTTAGTTACTGTAGCAAGTAACTTATTTTTTTAAGAAATCGGAGATTTTCTAAATGCAATGGAAACACGTTATTAAAAGCTGAGTTTTTGAAATGCTCGGGCAGATAATAAAATTTTTATTTTTCGCCGCTGGATTTTAGTTGATGCCAAACACCTCATCCCAAAAGCAGCGTCATGTTTTTTCTATGATTATAGACAATGAACTGTACAATATCAGGCAAAATTATTGTTTTCTAATCCAATAAAAATAACAATAGAACAAACAAAAACTACAAACAAACTTAAACACCGTTTTGGACGAAAGTTAGATCTCTCACGGAAAGAAATACTTTGCTTGAATTTCTGCCTGAGGGTGAAACTGGAGAAAGTCTTCAGGCCGGATTCAACATTTTTTATTTTTTATTTTCTTTGCTTATAAATATTTTTTACTATACTGGTTAAGCTTGTTTCTGTTTTAGCTGTAGTAGCATTAGTGCTCTCTAAATACAATGCACGTTTTATTAGTTTGAAAAAGAATTTATTTTTAATCTAATTTTATAAATATTTCATTTTTGATTATATATGTAGTCAAATTTAAGGCAATAAAGAATTTGTTTTGAAATAAAAATTTCACATCATGATATTTTTAAAATTATTTATAATTTAAAAATTTTATGAATAAATTATTATGGGGTAAACACAATATTCTTATTGTTGAAATTACATAACGATATCTAAAATAATTGTTTGTTCGTATAATTTTCGTTATTCAGTTTTTTTTTTCTAATAAGAAATTACTCAAATAACATCGATGCATATCAAAATGTAATATAAAAAAAAGAAATTTAATAACTTTTAAGAAATTATCCATACAAAAAACAATCATATCACATACTTATCGCATAGATCATGTTAATTTTAGCATTCCCTCGTGCAAGTGAGAAATATCACTAGAGTAAGTTATCTCAGTTAGTGTTCAGTTTGCAGTAAACCATCTAGATCAAACTGATACTATTTAGAGTCTCCCTAGTTTCGCACAAACATGTTATTGCAGTGAGTATTGCGTCAGCAAACCTCTTAAGCTCCACCAGAGTTTACGAATAGGTATATGATGATCACTTCCCCCATTATACGAAGCCTCTACGAACATAGAAATCGTGCTTTGTGATACATCAGGGATATACTGAATGCTTATAGTGTACCAATGCATCATATATTAACCTGGGAGATATGGTAAGTTTTCAAATGCATCGTTAGGGAGGTATTAGTTTCTTGGAGTCAGCTTATATGTAATATTTGATGATATTTACGATTTTACTTGGTGAAATTCAAGTTCTTATGGTTAATTTTATTTGTATATGAAAAAATATGGTTTAGAGTTTGTTGGAATGTATGCATCACTTAGAAACTAAATATGTTAATAGCAATTTGTAATTTAGTGACTTAATATCCTATTTATTAATATAAGTTTAGTGTACCTTTAAAAAATTATTTATATACTTAACCACGGTTTATAATTTTTCTTTTCAAAAGAATTTTTCTCTCTCATAGAACACGAAAGAAGTAATATGGATACTCACATTTTAAAATCTGGGATAAGTTTTTAAAAAAGAATCTTAGCTTTTAAATAGTTACTGAAGACCAATTTAACACAAAATAATTAAATATATTTAATTTTATTTCAAAATATAATTTAATATTGTAGTAATAAGTAGAATCTTACCCACAGGCAGAATAAATTCAATGAAAGCAACAAATCACAATATTCACAACTTACCTAGGAGAGAGAAAAATAGAAATGTAGGCATAATATATAAATTCATCAATAATATAAATGCAAAATAAAAATTTATAAATAATGTAAATGCAAAATATAAATTTATAAATAATAGAAATGCAAAATATAAATTTATAAATAATAGAAATGAAAAATAAAAATTTATAGATAACAGAAATGCAAAATAAAAATTTATATATAACAGAAATGCAAAATAAAAATTTAAAGATAACAGAAATGCAAAATAAAAATTTATAGTATATATAAATGCAAAATAAAGATTTATGGATTATATAAATGCAAAATAAAAATTTATGGATTATATAAATGCAAAATAAAAATTTATAGATTATATAAATGCAAAATATAAATTTATAAATAATATAAAAGCAAAATATAAATTTATAAATAATGTAAATGCAAAATATAAATTTATAAATAATGTAAATGCAAAATATAAATTTATAACTGATATAAATACAAAATATAAATTTATAACTGATATAAATACAAAATATAATACATAAATGATATAAATACAAAATATAATTCATAAATGTTATAAATACAAAATATAAATTCATTGTTGATTACACAAAATCCATTCTATAGATATTAAAGGAGAATAATAAAGTTTAGAAATACGTTTTATGGTATTTATATACCATGAAGAGAAACTTTTAGTAAAAGTAGAAAGTAGCATAATTTGTCTTGAAATATAAAGCAAGAAAAATATCACCTCCAAAGAAATTATTTCACTTCAATATTTCAACGACACATTTCAGAAAGTTTAGAACTTTGAGTATGAATGAAAGTTCAAAAAAATGTAACTAATAAGAGACATTCAAAAAGCATGAAAATAATGAAAAACTTTCAAAAAGGTATTGAGGTTATTAGATTAAAAAGTTATCAGACACCAAGTTTGAAAATCATTTTTCAATCTTTAACTTCTTGAGAAATTCATCTATAAAAATCCTTAAATAAAGCAAAAGGTATTTTTTATTATAAAATAGCAAATTTTCTATTTGAAATATCTATATATTTTTGCAAGGAAGAAAATCATGAGAAGTCTAGACTCCCACCATTTCCATCTCTCACCATTTTGATCTATATGGCTTGTTTACGAATATATAAGAAATATTCTTCAGCTGCAGGATGTATATATAAGTTTCATCACAATGAATTTTTAGCTGCTTATCAGATTCAGTATCGATATCGAGTTAAAAATAAATATATCATATGTGAAGATACAAATTGTATAATGTAAAATATTCAGATACACAGAGTCGATGGTTTCCAAAACAGATACAGTGTCAACTAATGGTAAGATATGTGAGCTTTGGTAAATACGTTGAGAGTCTTTATCATCAATTTCTTTATTGTAAGTCAAACTGTAAGTTCTCTTAAGTTTATTCATTTAAATAATTGAAATAAACTATCGTATTATTCTTTCAGCCCTTTTATTTAAGACAGAATAAAAGTAGTAATGTACTAAAAATAATTTAACTGAAATTTATTCGAATATTCAATTGTTTAAAGGACTGGAGCCACAAGGGTTACGTCAAATTTTAATCTGACCTTGCACGTGATTAAGCATTTTTAATCCTATTTTAATAAATCGTATAAGATTTTTCATCATTAATTTAAAACTAGATTAAAAATGAAAACAGATTAATGGAAAACATACGCAAATATCGATGAAAACGTAGAAAAAAAGGATATAATTTCTAGGTTTAATTTTACTATTCAAGATTACTCTGACATTGTCATAGATTCATTATCCAGATTTTTAGTAACTAGAATGAGTTTAGAATGTAAATTATAATGTAATTTATAATTCAATACAATTTATGGTAATGTAATTTATAATGCAATATTTTCATGGAAATGCAATTTATTAGGTAATACAATTTATAAAATTTAATTTATGGCAAAATGTTTATAATTCATTTCATTTAAAATTTAGTATTAATATTTTAATTTTAGTATTTAAAATTCAAAATTAACTTGGCGGGCTTATATTACCTAAACTTACGTTAATGAAATTTTGTAGAACAATCTAGTTCCATTTTAATTAAAGGATTTTAGTGTGATAAGTTTAGCTTGTCTGATGTTCACACAAAAATGTTATTTCGTGTTTACTTGTAGGAATTAATATAGAATTGTAAAATATCTTCATGTTGGTCATGAAAGTTTGTAAAACATCATGGATCGCAAAGGAGGAATAATGTTCACATGTTGAAAACTTCATAATTCTCATAATTTAAAAAAAAAAAAACAGGACCTAGTTTTAGATTGGGTATTTTCTCTTTATTAATTTATTCCATGAGTGACGGCATTAATTTTCACAAAACATTAATAAAAAATTTTGTTATGTATAATTAAAATTTATTTAGGATAGGTCAGAGTAAAGGTTAATTATTTATTGTAAGCAACACCTGAAATGCGAATAAAATTATTATTTAATGTAATTACACAAATATCTTGCACTAAATACAATAATTATTTTATTGAGTTTTTGAGTTTATTTTTTGTTTCTGAATTTTTTCCCAGTGTTTTTAATATTTTTTTTTCAATATGCATTGTTTTATTCTTATCTTCTGATATTTCTGTTAAATGTTTTGTTATTTTTTTCTGTTTTGAAGATTATTACATATGCATAATTAATATACGTATAGGCATTTCTTTATTATGCATAAAGATATAGCATAAATAATTTTTTATTAAAAAATACTATTTCTAATTGCTTTAGATAAAGGCTTTATAAAAACAGCCATATATGAAATAAATCAATTTTGATTGTCTGTAACTGTATCGACAACCCAAAAAATACATTAAGAATAAAGTTTAATTCCTTGATATAATATTTTGAATAAAAGAATGATTGGAATAATTTAATTTCATCATAAAATAAAAAAGAGGTGGAAAATCTGAAACAATTACATAGAACAAGACATTAATTTGATTTTAAAAGAATCTCAAATCGAAAACAACAAATATAATAAATACAGCGCAATCTGTCAGTAGAAATCTTCTCAAATAAGAAAAAAAGTAAAAAAAGTAAACTTTGAAAAATACTCAGAAAAATTATCTTTTAGCTGTCAATAGCAGAGGATAAAATATAAAGTCTTTATCAGCACAAGTTAAAGTAATGTCAAGTACCTAATGTTTAAAAGAAAAAAAACTTATTGTTTGAAACAATACGAAATTTTTATTCTGCAATCTAATCGTAAAAATTTGTAAAAAAAATCTTTTTTACAACCTTAAACAAAGCATGGATTATAAACTAAAGAACGTTTAACTTATCATTTTCTGAAGATAAAACCATGACTGTTCCGAGATAAAAAAATGAAATAAAAGAAATATTTTTTTTTTCTTATTTGAAAATAGCAGGGATTTGGAAACATGAGCAGTAATAGTTTTTCAATCATTGGCTACAATATCTAGTTGTATTCAACCGTAAAAAGAAAAATTGTTGTACAACTAAGCCATGAAAGAAAAGAATTTGTACAGGAAAATGTCAATATCGGAAATCCTAGCTTACCAAAATAATTCCCAAAAAATCTGTTTTTATCATTACATTATCTTCCTCTTTTATTTAGATGATTGATGAACTTTTATATTATATTCGGTTTTAATAAGTACATTTTTTTTTCTACATTTTGCAGAAATCAATATTTTTTTGAATATATTAGTTCGAGAATTTCACCGAAAAAAAAATCTCTGAAAGTCCTTTTTTTTTAAAGGCTCTTTGATTTTATGCAGTCTTTTTTTTTATTCAGATATGTCATGTTTGAAGGTTATCGTTCAATGTTGTTAAGATTCTAAGCCTAAAAGATAGATTAATATCCAGTTTTGTATGTAAATAATGCATCTGACATTAAATAATCGAGTGACTGGAATTAAAGAAGAGCTAATTTGTTTTAATTAACCCACTCATTAATATTTATTTTTTAATATATAGATTTTTTAAATGGAAAATTTGTTTATTAATTTTAAATCTACTTCAGTTGGCATAAATTATAAAAATCAAATTTATGGAGTTTAAAACTTATTAAACTGATGCTATTATTGAAAATAACGAAAGAAACTGTAGCAAATAGAAAAGTGCATAAATAATAGATTGCAAGTATAATCTTTATAAGCATAATAGGAGTAAAAAAATATTTGAAAAATACAAAACACATTTTGAAATATTTCTACTAATTTAATAACTCCATATATAGGTCGTATGGATTCATCTTTCTCTACAACTTCGTAAAAGCATAAAGTAAAAAGGCCAATTGAAATATACATTCATAAAAGTTCAAAATTACGTAATGTATCTGAATAAATCCATATTGGAACTTAAGAAGCTGATGTTAATCACTAAGGAATATATTTATTACAATTAAAAAGAAAAACTACTGAACATGTTGCGTTGTGAAATATGCAACAAATAATTTTAAACGGCGATAAAATATGTGGTTTATAATGACATGTGAACTTTCTTTCTGTGTAGTTTCAAAAATACACGTTATAATTCACTCAATGTCAGAAAGAAATGGCATATAGTCGCAATAAGTATTGAAATCATAAATGACTATCGATTTTAAGTAGTAACTTATTAACATTTCCTTTAATGTGGTTATTAATAAGCTAATAATGTGGCTATTAAAGGTACAAAATTACGTAATGTATCTGAATAAAGCCATGATGGAATTATTAGAAGTTGATGTTAATTGTTACATAATATATATTACAATTAAAAAGAAAAGCTACTGAGAATATTGCGTTGTGAAATATGCGACAAATAATTTAAAACGGCGATAAAATTTGTGTTATATAAGGACATGTTAACTTTCTTCCTGTGTAATTTCAAAATATACGCTATAATTCACTCAAGGCCTTAAGGAAATGGCATATAGTTGCATTAAGTATTGAAATTATTGCTGACTATTGGTTTTAAGTTGTAAAATATTAACATTTCCTTTAATGTGGCTATTAATAAGTCATATTAAGCAAAAAATAAATCACTTAACATTATTACGTACTTTCTTATCTTCAAACACGATATGATATTTTCATACTGAAAATATTCCATTTTTCGAATGTTTCTTTTTATATCATTATAATCGTATAGTAGCGATAAATAAGTTAATCAAAAATAAAAGATTTAAATACAATTAAATTAAATACACTTATTTATTTAGATTCCTCATAGAATGTAAACATACTTGTATAAAAGATGCATCTAATTTTTAATAATTAAATACACGCGCACATGAGCGATATATTTAAAAATAAAAACCCATATATTTAATGTATAAAAACAATTAAAAAAATTTATTCTATGAACACTCAGTTCTGACGATCAGTTTCAACTTATAAATCATTATTTTTGACGCGTAAAACATCTCACCTTGAGGTAAATAGCAGATTTCTCTTGCTTGCAAATTTTAGAATTTTTATAAGATCAGTATATTATTTAATGTATTATATTCTCATTTATTCTTATGTTCTCCATATCAAGTGATAATCTTTTCAAACTTCGATATGAATTTCAACGGAGAAAGCTGTCATACAAATGAAAAGGGGAGTTATTTTCAATTAATTGTCTCTCGAAATTGAATATGATGGGGAATTTTAAACCTAAATTTAGTTGATTGTATTCTCAAATGAAGAAGAAATGAAATATAATCTCATGTAAACAAGAAGGATAGTTCATTTTAAATATTTGTTTTTCAAAATAAAATACGCCTTAAAATGTTAAACCAAAATTCAATTAATAATCAAAACCTTTTCAAATTTGGTATAACGGAGGAATATTCTTAACTGAATAAGAAGGGAAGTTTATTTTAAAGATTTATTTTTTGAAACTGAGTTTGACAGAATATATTAAACCAAAATTAATGGATTATATTTCCAATTGAAAAATAAAGGAGAGTCTATTAAAAAATCATTTTCTTAAACTTGATAAAGTTGAAAACGAAAAGTGGAATTTTTGGTTCAATATATTTGCCAATAATTCGAAAATAATGAGCTAGTCAAATAGTGAAGAATAGCTCGAGATTTTTCCTTTATTGTTTGGGAAGAGAATATGACTATTTATTCTACAAGTATATTGCAACGACTAAAACGATTGGGCGTGTGTTTAGTTATCACTGATTAGTTATTTTGCCTGGTAAGTCCAATTTATTGATAATGGAAATTTTAGCATAATTTGTATAACAATGCAATTCAATTTATCACTCAAAACACTTTTTAAGAACTTTCAAAATCTCATTTTTGCATACATTATCCGTATAAAATAACACAATGAATATAAAATTTTCCTAAGAATCTTCATAAATGTCAGGTGTTCCTTCATTAACGTTGTTGTTAATTATGACACTTGCCATGGCCAAGCCCCACTGATACATCAGGAGATTTCGAGACGGAAATATACTTATCTTGTTTTACAAGTAGCGCCATATAGCTCCAAGAGTACGACATAGCTATTTATACGTCATAACCCTTTTTAAGGGGCGGACTTCATTCATGCATATCATTCACTCCACTCTGATCGTAATTTAGACCTGGAACAGAGAACGATCACCTCTGACCCAGTACCATCAGTAGTATTACTCTCAACATGGAGGACTTTGAAACCACGAACAGATCTAACGAGCGCCAACCGCCACAAACTCGGGGAATCTTTTGACCGGTGAGTTTCTAACTTTTAACCTAATTAGTAGGAATTCAACGCTCTACCAATCAGGCTATTCCGGCCTTTTTATTAACGGGATAGCTTTGATAGTAATGACAATGCATTCCTTAACTAGAATGAGTTACTATAGCACGTTGTTTTATTCTTATAATTTAATTACATTTACAAGTTTTGAAACCAAGAAAAAAAGATAAATTTCTATTAAATACGATTTTTTGAATTTTTAATTCATTTATAAAATATATCATATGCATTTTAATTTGTATATATTTCATGAGCAATATTGTGCCTTAGATTGTTGGTATTTAATATTCTTATTTTCTTAAAACATCTCCATATTCGTATTATATTTTGTAAATTGTTTTGTAAGAAATGTATAAATGCTATTTTATCAGTTATCAGTATACTAAATATTCTGAAAACAGTTTTATCCTTTAAAAATTTTTTTTGTTACTATCGATTTGAACATATTTTCATGTTATGAAACCTATAAAGATTCTTATTTTATGTATGATTTGAAGTATTCTAGTTTAATTAAAATTAAGATAGACAATCACTTTTCCGAAAAATTTTCTTCACTAAAAATTAAAACTTCTAGCGTTTTTTTTTTTTTTTTTTTTTTGCAATTAGTTTATTATGTAAAACTGCGAAAAAAAAATTACCTTGAGAAACTAATCTAGTTTCATGTAAGAATAAAAAAAGCATCGTTCGTTAATCATAATAATGAATTCAAAACTTTTATATGAAGCAAATTTTCTATCCTGTTTTGTACATTATTCATAGATACATTATTTCTCTCTTATTTCAAAATAACACATTAAAAACTTCCATTTCAAACAGAAATAATTCTTTATTGTGTAGCCTCAGCTGTTTGCGTTAAATGAATAAAAATAAAAGATATTAACGAGATAATAATTTTTTGGATGCTCGAATAAAAGTTCTCAAGATTTAATCCCATTTTAATAATTCCTAAAATGCGTACGGTAATTATGGTCCCATTAGTTATTTTGATTAATAGACGCTTATTATTTCTAGTTTGATTAATAGTTAAGCTAAAATATAAAAAAGATAGTATGAATATTGAAACATATTAATGAATGTCAAAAAATTGTAATTTGTAACAGGTAACCTTATGTGACATGCTAAAAAAGGAAGCTATACTGATTACAGAAGTTAGAATATGAAAAGAATCAATATCTGTTTTCAATAATGTTCAATA